>OY856411.1:1206445886-1206675886 GCA_963693085.1 Alisma plantago-aquatica | reverse complement strand
AATCCAACACTACTCGTTTGGTCCAGTTGAATCGATCAGTTCACCAGAGTGAACCGGTCATCTCACTGACCATGAGCTGATTGGTTCACCTAGTGAACCAGTCGGTTGGTGGTCCAAATTGTGCAGAACATAGTCAATTCAGTTTTCAATTAACCTAACACTCTAATAAGTTGGTTTAACACTTGAACTTGATGATTCTGAGTCAAGTCTATTGATTGAATGTTTGATTGAGTACCTAAACACTTTAGTAATCAATCCAAAAATCATTAATGGATAAAGTCCTCTTCTATGTTAATTCGTTGTGTGTGACCCTATAGGTCCCATTTCACGTTGGCAGTGAATGTCCATAAATATCTTATGACATCACAAGCAAAGAGTGGTACCTAGTCGCACATCAGTGCTACCCAAGTGAAAAGGAAAGTTGGAGAACAACTTTCAATCTTACAATCTGTGATTGGTGTTCAAGTGAATGTATAATTCCTTTATCTATGATATCCTGAATGAAGTCAAGGTATGGATTCATCATCCTTTCAACATTCATTCATGTTTCTTGAACTAGAGAAGACTACTTGATATATGCATGACATCAATATCATATATTGATTCACATGTGCATGCACATACCTTTCTCAGTCTTGCTTATCAAGTGGCTTGGACATCATACTCCCTTAGGAGGGACAAATCCAATATATATCACTAACAGTCTATCTCATGTGTCAAATCCACCCAATCATTACCGTTATAATAACCCATGTTTTAGGACTGCGTTTGATGATCTCAAAGTGTACCCAATCACATTCGACAAGTGCAGTGATTTCAGGTCTAAGAATCACAATGACCACCATCACTATGAGAGATGATTTCGACTATCATGTCACGGTTCCATGTATCACTCTCATGGTGGGTTTGTCTGATACACTATTCCATAACATGTATCTATGTGCTTGGTTTGATATCATATATCATGACTAATGAGACACTGTCATCAACCAACACACACTCTAGTCTTGATGTGTCATTGTTGTCTATCAACCTTCCATAATGACATCCGACTAGGGAGATAACAAGAATGTACATACTCTTAGCATCCATATGATCTCATTTTTTAGGTCCTCAACCTGAAGACATATGCCATTGAGTATTGTCATTCTTTAGACATTCATCTGTCCCATCATATATCTCATAACATGATTGAGCTAGAATAAATTGGAAGCTTGCCTTTGATATTTATCAAATCAATCATGATGCATGCCAATCCAATCATCATATGATTTTCTCTCAGGACATACATACCAATAGACTCCCACTTTCACTTAAAGCCAATCACCTTTGAATCATATTCTTAGTGATCTCTAAACATGTCCCACATGTTTTTGTTGCACTAGTGCTAATCCAGTGAGTTAGCAACATTTTGCTTTAGTCAGTATATTTCATGTTTCACATCTCCTCATTGTACGACATTTCGTATGAGTTGGAGTCGTCATAATATGCTATCTGATATTACTTGCCTAATTATTAACTCCATAGTTTGACTTAGTATTTCTACTTTGTCATCAATGGTTGGAATATCTATAAGTTCATCTATATGAACTTCTAGATCCATATAGTATCCTCTGGTGTTCATAACACAAGGATACTCGGCATTCCTTTTAGAATTAAATAGCCTTTAAATTTTTACTTGGAACATTTCCACTTTAGCAACTATTGTTCTCTTTACAATTGCATATGACTTTAATATTTTGCATTTTGTGATCATTTTTCTGTCATTTTGGAAGCTTGCATCAGTGTAACTAATTTACACTCAACTCTTCCTTTTATTACCGTAGAACTAATCCTTTAATTCTTCATAAGTACTTAAATATGTTGTTTACAGTATTCCAGTGACTCTCACTGGAAGTAGACATACATCAACTCGTCATGTCTGTTACATACGAGATAACTGGAAGAGCATATCATATTGTCATGCCCAAAACATATAAGATGATGAATGCATATATATTTTCTTATCATGTCCAATACATATAAGATAATGGGATGATACAAATTGTTCCTATCTTATGATGAATGAAAATATATATGCATTCATCATCTTATATGAATGAATATGACAATATGATGAATGAATAATAGGAACACATAGATAGATGCCTTATGCATCTTCGCAATTGGATCTATCATGAGATAACTGGAAGATCTATCATATTGTCATGCCCAAATTCTTTGATACAAATTTTTCTATCACCTTAGCTACCTCATTTATACACAGGAGAATAATATTTGTATGTGCCACACAACAAACATTAACATGCTAAAAAAATTGTGATTCATTTGAAACACCATATACAAACTTTTCCTACCCAGACCAGAGAGTACATGGATGAATCTAGGACACACTAGACATCTAATCAAATTTCTCATAGATTCATTACTATAGCTCCTCTTTATTATCACAAGTTTTTTTTGTCACTTTCGATTACCTAAAAAAATGTGGTGAACCACAAGGGTGAGACCCATGTCCCAGTAAGAGATATAACCTCCAATAACATTGATTGATTCCAACATTTTTAGGGAATGAGATAGTTTAAGAAGTTTAATCATATATAACATATAAGCTCTATAGCACTGATGATTAACAAAATACATAAAGGAGAAACTAATATCTATCTTCATTAGCTAGAGTATTCTCATATCCCTATTAACAATATAAGGTGTCTAGCAGCATGAGCATCTCTAACATCATGAATAAACTTAGTATCATATATATAGCTAAGAACATCAGCATGTCTAACAGGTTGAACATATCAACATCATAAGAAGAGCTAACAACATAAGAACAACTATCTGGATAAGCATGATCAACAATATATGCATCTCTAGTTACAAAGGCATGGCTAGCATGATAAACATAACTAACAACATGAGATAGCTAGCATCATGATTATAATCAACAGTAGTAGTATAGTTATCAACACAAGCATAGCTACTGTATGTATGCATCTATAATATTATGCATATCCACAACCTAAGTATATCTACTATCTTTTAATTGCAGTAAGCACCATCTTTATGTAAAAATAAGAGACAAGGGTTATCATCCAATGTGAAACGTCATGTATAACCCTAAACAAATATGCTACACGGCTATATTACATCTTTTATTATGCCCTGGGGAGTTTGAGTCATACCACTCAAAGTCCAACTCACCACTGCTTGGTCACAATTAGATCAATATAGGATCTAGGAAGAGTTGGACTATAAGAAATTCTCCATACTCGGTCAGTACGAGTCTACACCGCAGTGACATATAGTCAAATTGCAAAATAATGGCATATAGTCATGTAACTAGCCCACCTTGGTACAGGTCATGGCCCTAGAATCTAGGGTATTCAAACCCAATCACTAAGGTACAATCACATTTGTCCTTAATCACATAATGTTATAATCACTGAGACTCGACCAAAGTCATTCTCAAAGAGTAGGCTAGGTATGGCCGCAACCATCCTCCTGAAACATTTTGTGTCAGGATGACAAGAACCCCTCATACTCAATAGTATGCACTCCGAGTTTCCCTTTGGAATACTCGTTTTACCATCCAGCAAGTTCTGACACTGAAGATGGTTCTATGGCACAAGGCACTACATAATTAGAGTTTCACTTGATTAGTTATCTCAAATTGGGTGAATTAAGGCTGCATCAAACAAATGGACATACAAACCCTAATTCACATCTATCAAGCATATAAGTATCACCACTTCAAAAGTTATAAAATGTGTAAAACACAATTTCTCATCTCATCATCACATGGTACTATTCTCTTATCATTCATGAGACTACACTAGTCATCATACTATCATTAGATAAAAATCCTTTTCACAATATTACATGGTTTCTACCCTTATCAACACAAGAGGATTACACCTCCTTCAGGGCTTAACCATGCCCAAAGGTCATTAAGACCATCATACTATCACAAGATATAAATCCTTTTCATAATTTCATAGTGTATTAACCCTTATCAACACAACAGGATTACACCTCATTCAGGGCTCAACCATGCCCAAAGGTCATTAAGACCATCATACTATTCCCTGCAAAATCATCATTATCTTTCCATGCCTTATAACAAGGCTCAACAACATCACTTACATATAATACACCAGATCAACACAATATTGCATTAATGAGCTAGGAGATATTCATAAACAATCATAGTAGGGTTATATTAACATTAATAACATTCCTTTATTACATCAACATGCAAGGAATCTAGATTTGATTAACCCTCATCATATTCATAATTCACATGTTCAACATACGAAAGTATCAACCATGTGGCTATGATAAACACTAATTAACACATTAAAGTTATGATCATATTAAGGAGGTTGTTTCATCATCATGCCATCGTATAATAAGGTTAAACATGAATACTCATATTTATCTATTTGCATTAGAGTTAGGTTCAATAATATAAATTATATTAATGTTACTAATCAACACTCATACCCAAACCCTAACTCATGACATGCCCATTGGATCATGGATGCATAAGGTGAAGCATCACCATCACATTCCATACTATTCTAAAGTATGAACCCACACATAAATCAAGGTGTAACCATCGAGTTACATCATACTAGGGTTTTAACAACAATAAGAGAGTACTCCATGATTGTATTAATCATTCAAAGACTATTCATGCCCAATTACCATCATTTAGTTATATTAAAGCTAGGCATAGCAAGCTATACCTCATTAGGGTTACATATCAACACAATATGGTTATCATCCCTTCTATGCATATGAGTGAATAGGTAAGACTACCTTATTAAGAGTAACCCTCCATTTGTTCCATTATCATTCAACCCATATCACCATACCACAATGTCACCCAGAACCAGTGGATGTTTAAAAGGTAAGACCATTGGTTGTTTACATAAGTAAACACCTTGAATGAATCATCTATGATGTTATTGAGTTTTGATCTATAAAATTCATCATTTAACCCTAGACATCCTTTGGTTAACAACAATATGGGTTCTGTTGAGAGTAGGGAAAAACCCACAATCGACTGTTCATTTAAAACAAGCCATCCATTGTCAACAAGTAAGCTCCTTAAGTTGATCATATAAAGAAAGCCATATAAATAAAACTATTAGGACCAACATATTACATTAGCCATCATTTCACTTTATTGAAGGAATAAACATTTTATCTTGTCCATTAGGTCAAGTTCATATGTTAAAACCATCAATTACAGTATAGGTCCGACCATTGCATCAATTGACCCAAGAAACCATTGGTCTAAGGCTTGATGCTACAACTATATTATTAACTCACCATAGGTTTTGTAGACCTGATACACCATCATTAGTGACCATTAAGTCACCATAGGTTGTTAGATCAGCACTATATTCATTAATCAACATCAAATATCAAACTAATATCACCATTGATTGATAGCTTCATTAGGGTACTTAGTTGTTAATCACTAGGCTTCTAATTAGGCCAAAACATGACCTAAAGGGTGAACATCATTTGACACCCTTGGTTACCAACATCAATTGTCATGAAGACAACACCATAGAGTTGTTGCAATGGTACCATCATTGGGTCATGGGTTTATAGAAGAAATCAGCTTAAAACCCTAAAATTGACCATTAGTTGATAGGTGCTTAGCACCATAGGTTGTCAAACCAACCTGATCCAAGTCATATTATACCTTGGGAATAACTTAAAAATGATCAAAGGTTCATATAGAACTGAAATTAGAACATGGATCATTATAAAAATCAAAATCCAAGTCAAGCATAACGTTTTAGTGCATGGATCATCATTTTCAAGCAAGAACATGAGCTAGCAAGCTTATGGGAAGAAATAAGCGTGAAGCAAGTGATATTACTTGCCTCTAATGAGAATATGAAATCCCAAACAGAATAAAACTCGAGCATATAGGGTAGAAAATTCAAGTATAAGCTGTGAACTCGTCCATCTAACACCTTTCTTCATCAACTTAGCAAACCCTAAGCATAAGGAGAAAGTAAGGTAGGGTTTTAGAGCTTTAGAGCAATATCTACCATGAAAAAGCAAGTTTCCGACCTGGAGAAAGGTAGGAGGAAGGATAAAAAAGAAATAAATGGAGGAAAGAAGGGGATTCTTACTCTTTTAGGTAAAGATGACTAGAAGGAAGCTTTTCAAACCCTAAAAGGAAGTCAATTGCAACCCTAGATTATTTTTCCAAGAAGATCCCCTCTTTCTTCTTCCTTGGATAGGAAATTCATAGAAGCACAGAGGGAGAATGAGGTTCATAGAAGGATGGAAGTGATAGAGAGAAAATGGCTCATTTTGGTGCTTAGGGATAAGTATAGGAAACTTTAAGATAAAGAAAAAGAAAAAGTTGAAGTTGTAGTATCTTTCCAAGTGTCCATGGCCTTAAACTATGAAGAAAATACAAGAACACACACAAGAAGTTCCCCCAAAATCCATAGAGACATTATTATCCCTATTTTCTTGAATTCCAAGCAAAACAAATAATTCATTAGTTGATAGCTAATAAAGGTAGCTCATCCATTAAGGGGTAAACCCTAAAATACCCTTGGAGAAAACACCTTCAAACCAAGGATTAAATAGGTGCCCTGACATGATTTTACCGTGTGTATAATGCAAGTGCACACACCAATATAGTACAGGCCCTTGTGAGGCCCGAGTCGAACTCAGGGACACTAAATTATCGGTAGACTACTACTAACTACTTGCAATCAGCTAGACCAATAAAAAGGTTATGAGAGTTGTTTAAGAAGAAAATAAAAATAAAAGAAAGCAAAGCAATCAATTAAATGTTTAGTTTAATCAATTCAATTGGAGATCTTTAGGATTGTGGTTTCACTGTGGGTTTTCATTGTATGAGTTTCCACATAGTTATTCAGGTTCATTTCTCAATCCGGGTAGTGGCCTGTAGTCAGAATTGCCCACTGTCGTGGTACAATTCACTACCTAAGTCTAGGTCGGTTCCACCATCGTAGTAACCTACACCCTAAACTAGGTGCATTAGAATCAACCTCTAGGTTTCCACCATTAACCGTACATCGCCTTATTCAAGGGATTTGTTAATTAATGTGAATTTCGTCTCTTTTCAACCATTAATTCTTCTTTCAAAGCAATTAAAGGCATTATATTATCATTATGGTGATCAAGCATAAAAATATAATTGAGAAAATGAAATCATACCACGGATTTAAGAGATAAATGATGAATTACTATGATAAAAACGTCATACAATGCTTCCTCGGGCTACTCCCGGTCCTAAAGATAAAGGGGATTAGCCCCTCATGTTCATCTCAGAGCAAGACATGGTTGAAGAAAGGGGAAACATGGAGAAAAATGTGAATAAGTAATGAAACCCCTGAACGGAGAAGATCCAGGCGTTCCTCGGCGTAGAGTGCGCGATCTACAGCCTTTCGGTGGTGGAAAATGTCTTCTTCGGCTTCTAGAATGGCTGGGGCGTGCTTCTGGGCTCCATTCTTCTCTCCACACCTTCTCGGAACGTGTGCAGTGGCTAATGATGTGATACTTTGCTCCTGGCCACCGTCATTAGGTATAATCACCGAGTTAGGTTGCAAAAATATCACAACCGTTGGATTAGAGTCGATCTGAAACAAACTTTGATCTGACGGTGTCGATACCATCGACGCGGGTCGATGGTATCGACCCCTCGCGATATCAGCAAACCTTCTTTCTTTTCTGTCATTGCACCTGATGCTGACTCGATACCATCGACGCGTGTCGATGGTATCGACACCCTTAGGTGTCGGTTTTATCCCTTTTCCATCACTGAAGCTACACGTGTCAATAGTATTGACTTTGGGGTCGATAGTATCGATTGGCTGGTCGCTGGAAACCTGATGGTAAGTCGCTACCATCGACTTCCCAGTCGATGGTATCGACTCTGCACTGCTCCTTGCGGCTACCTGCCTGTGGTTGTGTCGATAGTATCGACTGTTGTCGATGGTAACGACAACAGTAGATATGTGTTTTTCCTAAAATTGCAAAACAAAACCACATAAGCCGAGATAAAACCTATAATTATTATCATTTATGCTCAAAACAATAAAATAAAAGAGATTTGACACTGAGAAGGATCATAGACTAGAGTATGTGAATTATGCAATATTAACCACCAAAGTGACCAATAAACACATAAAATGCGAGTAAAACAAGTCTATAAATGCGACTCAAAATCATCCCATCAAACTCCCCTAAGCTTGGACATTGCTCATCCTCGAGCAACAAACTCTAGAATAGAATTGCGAGGATCAACTAAAGAACAGATTATCACAACATACATCACCATATAATCCCCTCCAGACATTCACATTCTGGCCCTTACTAACCACGGAATGATAATTACCCTAAAGGCGACAATAATCATCCATAAAAAATATCTACCTCAAAATTGATGAACACTATCACATAAGGCAGTTAACATAATAAAATCCTCCAGTCCAGACTCGGTGCATCTTGTGATCTCCTATCTACGTTGCTCGCCCTAACTACCATCTACATGGAAGCAGCTCTCCTGGTTTTAATGAGTGAGGAAAAAATCACGGTGGCCTACCAATTTGAGCAACGGGTGGATGGAATGGTTGTCTTGTGGAAGAAATGGAAGCATTATACGGTTTTAAAATGCACAAAAACAATAATGACCTAAATGATGCATATGCAAATGAAAATGCCCTAATGCCTACATTCGGGTAGAATGATGCATGCACTATCATTCCATCTCAAAGTGAGATGGAATATCTAAGAGAACTACATCATGTACTTATTCTTCTTAAAATGCAAGTGAGACTATGTTCCTTTTTCCCTTTCATTCCTAATTGCTTCTCAATACTCTTTTTTTCTCTTCTCTTTTTTTCAATTTTTTTTTCAATTTTTTTTTCAAGCCCTTATTTTCAAAGCTGACAATGCTTAATTGTCGGGCTCACTTATTGCTACATAACTTTAACATTTGAAACATTCAGAAGGTATGGAACAAGCTCATCACCATTAATGTTTCATAAGACATAAGATGCATGATGTACTATATGCACAAAAATATACAAAATGATAGTTATGCAACTACATGACACGCACCTAAGGATAATGTGCATGTGAAATGAATAATATTTTTTATATGCAAAAATATGTGAAAATAGTTGCAATGCAAGACCTATCTACATGGAATGCAATCAAAGAGATGAAAACCGTAATTTACTTCCAATTCTTATGGTGGAGTATGAAAACAATGGGTGGATAGATCACAAGATTAACTGACTGAACCTTTTAGACAATATTATGTGTCCCTCCTTACTGACCTGTGTAGTAATTAAGAGGTTTCTCTCTCTTATTTCAAATTAAAGTCTCATTATCATTTGGTCAGTTTAGGCTCAAACAACTAGTTCCGTCCACTTTTCATGAATCATAGGAATGTACAGTTGTGATTTCCTGTTTTAGAGTTGACAAACCCAATTATGTCCTTAAGTTATGTGCTCAAAGTTAAACAACACAAGCTTGCAGAAACACTAAAAATTTTCAAATTTGCCCCTAATTCCCATGTACAAGCAACGAGATGACACAAGACATTAGACATCCACAATTACACTAGATAGAGTGTGGATCCTACAAACAAACTAAAAACTAAAAGAAATAAATGACAAACGACACAACAATAAAAACTAAAAACTGGGAAAATAAAGGATAGAGATTTTCCAACTCCCCCCCTAAGCTTGAATTCGACTATGGCCTCATAGTAAAAAACAACCTTAAAAGGTGGAACAGTGATACCGATCATTCTTCAGGAGGAGGCGGGTACTGCAGAGCCATGAGGTCCCAAGATGGGTATTGCCCCTGAAAGCTCGGATCATACTGGGGCATTGGAGGAGGTTGTGGATACCCCCTGAAATAATTCTGGCTCCAGTAATGATCGTAGAAGGGCTTCTCCTGCATCTCCATCCTATGCAACCTGTCATGGATGTGTTGTTGGTTGTCGAGGAGGAGACGCTCATTCTCGAAAATGGCCCTCTGGTTATCTAACAACCGGTTCGTTGTATCCTGAATACCGGCGTATGAAGCTGTATGCTGCAGTTGGGTGTGCTGGATCTCTTGCAGCATTGTATACATCCCCTGCATGGAGTAGACATCCTCTCCTTGATGAGAGGGCTGTGCTGGCGGAGGCTGTGAAGAAGATGATTCACCCGGATGCATGCGGGGACGCTTCCGGGGTGCTACTCGTTCCCGAAGAGGAGTGAAAGCCTCCTCTTCCTCTTCATGCTTGTCGCCATCATCATCATTGTTGTCATCACCACCGTCTTCATCAGAGTCCTCGATGGCGATGACAGAGCATCGGAAATGCTGAGCACCCTCAATGTGGAAGACGGGGTCGGGAAGCGAACATTCTTGATATGCTTGATTGACATGGCAATGTGCATATGCCAAGCCATCACAGAGCAGGAGGAGGTTGGAGCGGTGTAGATGCTGGAGTTTGACCTTGCTCCTGTTAGAAAGGGGAGTAAGCTGGGAGAGATCCAACCCAAGATAGGTGGCCAATGGTGTCATTATCCCTAAAAAATGGATATGAGCTTTCCTCATACTCCTTTTCACAGCCACCATGCGCGTCAAGAAGAACGCGCCCCAATTGCACGCCTCGCGCTTCAGCAATTTGTGCAGGAAGAACAAATCCGTCTCTTGAAACTTGCTGAGAGACACGTCACCGCGAGCGAACAACATGGTGCAGAGCATATGGTGAAGAATCCGCACAAACGGATGCTCAAAATCCTCAACTGCCGCATTGTGGTAGCTCATGGATTTTCCAGGAGGCGCAGTCACCAACTGGGCAAAGTTGGCGTCATAGTCCGTCCTGTTGTCCGGCCTCCGGTGCTGGTAAGCGTCATGATACCAGTTGTACACTGAATTGAACTGGGTGAGGGTAATGGTGTAGTTGTTGTTGAAGAGTCTAAACGACACCCACCCTTTCTTCCATTCTCTGTCGGTGGCGATCAAGTCATTGGGCAACACATTGATGTCCAATGATGCCATGAACTCCGCCACGAGTTCCTTGTAAGTCGGCCAATTGCCGAAGAATGGTTGGCCGTCGGTGTAGAACTCCAGCTCGCCGGGCCTCCTCATTGTATGTCTCGCCTGCCCCTTCAAGACGTAGGCAAGATTGTCATTGAACCCCTGGTCACGGACCATAGTCCGTTCAACATAGCACGTGGGCTAGATCTTTCTCTTCATTAGTTCCTCGTAGACCTTTCAGACCTCCGCGGAAGGATGGACAATCCTCGGATGAGGAATCGATGCAGTTTGCGGAGGAATGAACTCGGAAATCTCATTAGGTACCTCCCGTGAAGAAGATGCTCCTGTGGTATGCACCATTGTCGTTGAGAAAGAAGGAATAGAAGACGGAGCTCGGGGAAGATCGGAGAAGATAATCTCCGCTTGGTGAAGGCTCGGGGAAGATCACGCTCTTCGGATGCTCATAGCCGGGCTCCGGTCGCACAATAGGACGCACGACACAAGTGGAGGGCAAAGGCTCTGAAGGTGTGACATCATATGACAACCATCCCTCTCTTTTATAACCACGGTCGGCGCTGCTGTGCACCCGTTGATACCATCAACGCGGGTCAATGGTATCGACACCTGTAGCACAATCCGATCTTCCGCTAGTATCGACAGATGTCGATGGCCTGATGTGGGGCCCCAGATCGATGACGCGTCGATACCATCAACGCGGGTCGATGGTATCGACCCATCCCACAGATTGATTCTCTTGATGTAGCGATCACCGTTGATTTCCTCTCGCGAATCGGTGACGTGTCACGTCGATACCATTGACGCAAGTCAATAGTATCAACTCTTCTTAGGGCAAGCACCCTCGCGAGGCCCGACCGCCGCTTTCTTCCTAAACCGGGTCGATACCATCAACAGGCCCGTCGATGGTATCGACTTCACTGAGACAAATTTCGTCTGAATATCTTCAGGGATCTCGCGAGTATCGACAGCCATGTCGATACTATCGACCCTGTTCTTGCGATTTCTTCGGCGCCACTGATGGTAGGTCGATACCATCGATGAGGCCGTCGATAGTATCAACTCAGAGAGATTTTTTTTTTTGCAGCCGCCTAACTGTGCCCATGTCGATAGTATCAACACAAGGGTCGATGGTATTGACCCTGCCTCAGGTCTGCACATTGAACAAACGATCAAGGTATCTTTTTTACACTAAAAACAAAATCGAATCAAACTAACTTACAAATGTAAAAGAAACTAAGAAAAATTACCGATGCCTGGGTTGCCTCCCAACAAGCACCCTCATTTAACGTCTTAGGCTAGACGAAATCAAGCTCCTCATACATCTGTAAGTGCAATGAGTTTGACCTCTTGCACTTTTCTCGTGTAATCTTCATCGAAGTACAACTTCAATCATTGTCCATTAACCAAAAATGTTGTCTCGCCATCATGCACCACGATTGCGCCATGTGGCCTGAACTCCTCTACAGTGAAAGGTCTACTCCATCAGGATTTCAATTTCTCGGCATGCATCTTCAACCTTGAGTTGAACAAGAGCACACTATCACCCTTCTTGAAGACACACATCTGAATGTGTCGATCGTGAATCAACTTTGTTCTTTCCTTGTAAATCCACGAGCTTTCATATGCATTCATCCTCAACTTGTCAAGTTCATTTAGCTCTAAAAAACGTTTTTTTCCTGCTTCACCATAGTTCAAATTCAGCTTCCTTAGCGCCCAATGTGCCTTATGCTCCAATTCCACCGGCAAATGGTAAGCCCGCCCATAAGCCAACCTAAAAGACGTAGTGCCTATAGGTGTCTTATAAGCTGTCATGTATGCCCGTAAAGAGTCCGGTAGCAAGGTGCTCGAGTTCTTCCATGTCGAAGCCACAGTGCGCTCCAAGATCTTCTTAATTTCTCTATTGGAGACTTCCACTTGCCCCTGTGTCTGTGGGTGGTACGGGGTACAAATGTTGTGCTTTACCCCATAATTTCTCAACAGTGCCGCAAACTTCTGATTTCGGAAACGTGTACCTCCATCACTAATAAACATTCTAGGTACACCAAACCTGTAGAAAATGTATTCCTTGACAAACCTGCACACTACAACAACATCATTAGTTCTAGTGGGTATTGCCTCTACCCACTTCGATACATAGTCGACAACTAATAGAATGTACAAGTTAGAGTTGGAGGACACAAAGGGTCCCATAAAATCGATACCCCACAGATCAAACACCTCGACCTCTTGAAATACATTGAGGGGCATCTCATGTCGCTTTGAGATGTTACCTACCCGTTGGTAGGAATCGCATTTCCGCACATAGTCATATGCATCCTGGAACAATGTAGGCCAGTAGAGACTGCTTTCAAGTACCTTGGCCACCGTTCTGGAACTAGCATGGTGGCCACCAGTCGGAAGCATATGGCAATGACGAAGTACACTTTCATACTCAACTTCCGGTACGCACCTGCGCAACACACCGTCCCTGCACTACTTCAACAGAATGGGGTCATCCCAGAAATAATATCACAAAGAATGGAAAAATTTCTTTTTATCTTGGTATGTCCAATCATCTGGGATAATTTTGCAGGCAAGATAATTAACAATATAAGAAAACCATGGATCTTTAGATTTCACAGATAGAAGTTGTTCATCAGGAAACGTCCCGGTAATGGGTATATGCACGCCCTTCTCATCTACCCTTTCCAACCTACACAAATGGCCTGCAACCACATTTTCTATTACCGCCTTATCTTTGATTTCAATATCGAATTCTTGCAACAGTAAGATCCACCTAATCAATCTAGGTTTGGCATCTTTCTTCTCCATCAAGTACTTTATGGTGGCGTGGTCCGTCCATACCATGACTTTAGATCCTACAAGATATTGCCAGAATTTTTCAAAAGCAAAAACGTCAGCGAGAAGCTCTTTTTCAGTTGTTGTGTAATTCAGTTGTGCTTCATTTAAAGTTTTGGATGCATAGAAAATCACAACGGGTTTATTGTCCACACGTTGTCCTAAAACAGCTCCTACTGCGAAATCCGATGCATCACACATCAATTCAAACGGTTTTGTCCAGTCCGGTGTTTGCACTACCGGAGCAAAAATTAATTTTTCTTTAAGAACATTAAACACATGTAAAAACTTTTCGTTAAAATCAAACACAACATCCTTCTCCAGCAACTCAGACAATGGTTTGGCAATTTTTGAGAAATCTTTTATAAAGCGGCGATAAAACCCGGCGTGACCTAGAAAACTATGTACCCCTTTAACCGAGTTCGGTGGGGGTAATTTGGAAATAAATTCAATCTTCACCAGATCTACCTCCAACCCCTTGATAGACACTTTATGTCCAAGCACGATCCCTTCGCTAACCATCATATGGCATTTCTCCCAATTGAGAACCAAATGTGTGTCCTCACATCGTTGCAAAACCTTATCCAAATTGTATAAACATTCATCGAAAGACACACCATGGACGGAGAAATCATCCATAAAGACCTCCAAACAGCGTTCAACCATATCGGAGAAAATGGCAAGCATGCAACGCTGGAAGGTTGCAGGTGCGTTACACAACCCAAAGGGCATACGACGGTATGCAAATGTTCTGTAAGGACAAGTGAAGGTGGACTTTTCTTGGTCCTTAGGATCAATGGAAATCTGATTGTAGCCCGAATAACCATCGAGAAAACAAAAATGAGATCGACCTGCTAATCGCTCTAAAATCTGATTAATGAATGGGAGAGGAAAATGATCCTTAAGCGTAGCAGCATTCAATCTACGATAGTCTATACATACACGCCACCCGGTTACCAAACGAGTCGTGACTAGCTCATTTAACAAATTATGTGTAATGGTAATTCCCCCCTTTTTAGGGACTACCTGTGTAGGACTCATCCATGTAGAGTCGGATATCGCATAGATGATACCTGCAGAAAGGAGCTTGATCACCTCCTTCTTGACGACCTCCATCATGCTAGGATTTAGTCAGTGCTGTGGCTGAATTACAGGTTTGGCTCCCTCCTCGAGCCGGATCTTGTGCTCGCATAATGTAGGGGAGATCCCCTTGATGTCTGCTACCGACCACCCAAATGCACCTCGATGGTTCTTCAGCACGATCAGCAGCTGATCCTCCTCCTCGGCACTCAGATATGCCGAAATAATCACTGGAAGCTTCTCACCCTCAGCTAGAAATGCATATTTCAAATGAGGTGGTAGTGGCTTCAATTCTAAATCTGGCGGGATGATCAAGGATGACTAAAGCGATGGTGGGAGTTCTCCAAGGTCTTCATAGTACCTAGCGTAGAAACACGGCAACACCTGGAGCATCTTGGCGCATTCTTTTAGTGACTTGCTTCTCATCCAATCATGTGTTATATTAACCAGGCAGGCTTCAAGAGGTAGTTCTGGATATGCATTGAAGATAGAACTTATTATGGCCTCATCTTCAGTAGAAGGAGGGATGTCCTCCTCTTCATCATTGGGAAAACCCATAGCCTTGCTGAGAGACACAACCTTTATCTGCTCCATGATGTCTACAACCAGTGTCCCCTTCTCCACCTTAGTCATTACATGAGCCATATCTAGAAATGGCTTACCTAGACAAATGGAAATATTCTGATCAAAGTGCTTCATCATGCAACATTGTTCCTTAGCTTTTGGTTTTGTTGTGCTGGAAGGCATGACCATCTCAAACCGATCATCAATGATACCCAAGGTCAACCGACCTCTCCCCATCTCAAGTATCATGTCAGCAGTGGCTTGGAATGGTCGTCCAAGTAGTAACTCATTACCTTGTTCGTCTTGCATTTCCATTACGACAAAGTTTGCTGGAAACACAAATCGATCGAATTTAACCAAAACGTCTTCAAAAATGTCGTATGGCTTCACCACGGAGTTATCTGCCAATTGTATTGTCATATTGCATGGCCTTGATTCTTTCAGTCCCAGCTTCTTGAATGTAGAGAGAGGCATCAGGTTTATACTTGCCCCTGAATCACACAGTGCTTCGCCGAATTTCACTTTACCAATGTAGCATGAAATATTGAAGCATCCCGGATCTTGCCTTTTAGGTGGCAATGTGCCCATGATGAAAGCACTCACCTGTTCCTTAAGAACTACAACCTCGGTGTCTAGGATTTTCCTCTTCTTTGTAATGATGTCTTTCAGAAATTTGCCGTAAGAGGGGATCTGCTCTATTGCCTCTAACAATAGAATGTTGACAGAAAGCTTTCTAAAGCTATCTAGAAATTTCTTGAACTGAGCATCCACTTTCTTGGCTTTCATGCTATTGGGATATGGGACCGGGACATTCTGTGCCCTCTGATGTGGCGGCACATATGGCGTCCTCTTCTGTGTCTCCTACTCAGCAACTGGTTCTAACGTGACATTCTCTACCACATCCTCTACCGACTTGGTGATTGGGATTGGAACCTCCTCAGTGGCCTCACCTATGGTTTTTGGATGGGGTGTGCTTGGTTCATCGGCCCTGGGGTTTAAAATTTTCTTACCACTCCGTAGCAAAATTGCCTTTGCCTGTTGGTTTCCTCCTGGAATGTTTGTATTACCTGGAAAGCTTTGCTGCGTTGGTTTCTTTAAATTTGCTATTTCAGCTACCATATGCGCCAAAGATGTCTCTATCATCCTTATCTGCGCCCCATGGCTTTGTAGGGTCTGACCGAATTGATTCATGAATTCCCCTTGCTGCTTTATCTGCTGGCCAAACGTGCTCATTAGTTCTTGATTTTGCTTGATCACTTGGTTGAGCAACTCATTGCTCTTATCCTCAGGCGATGGTTGGGGTTTTGCGTCGGGGTCCTGCAAGAAATTATTTGGGTCCTTCCATGAAAATTTCTTATCTTTCCTCCATGAATAATCATTGTTTCTGTACCCCTGCTGTTGGCGCATGAATTTTACTTGAGCCTCATCATCTGATTCTGCGTCTTCTTTTGCAAGTAGTTTCTTTTCTAGAAGGTCCATCTTCTCATTTAGCTCTTTGATGTCCTTTGACTGACCTACAGCCCAAACATGCTCTACGGCATCTCTGTCGCCCAAGATTGCTTCTTAGCCATGTTCTTCAAAATTTCCCAACACTCGTGCATGTGTTGTTTAAAAAGAAACCTGAACCTGTTGAATCTAGGTTACTTCTATCATGCTCGGAAAGAGCAAAATAGAAGATTTTGACCTGCTTCTCCTTGTCAAGCCCATGATGTGGGCACCTCCTTAGCATGATCTGAAACCATTCCCAGGTCTCAGAATAAGTCTCCCCTGCCTTCTGGCTGGAATTATGGATCTTCCAGACCAAATCGTTGGTCTTCTCGGGAAGAAAGAACCTCTCAAAGAACACCTCAATCATCTGGTCCCATGTTTCCACTATCTCATCATCTAGATTGTGCAACCATTCACACGCATTACCTGCCAGTGAGCTGGGAAACAGCTTCAGGTAAAGCATCTCCTGTGGAAACCTACCGATCTTGATCATGTCGTAGTTTTCCACAAAAGTACTAATGTGTGCGACAGGGTCCTCATTCTTCATCCCGTGGAATGCTTGAGATTTGACCAGGTTGATTAGTGTCAGATTAATCTTATAGGTTGGAATGTTAACTGCCAACTTTTTGATTGGCCCCTTTGATGCGGATGAGGAAGAAGCTTTTATCTTCTCCCATATCGTCTGCTCTTCTGCCATGGCTTCTTGTTCTGAGTCAGAATCTATTTCGTCTGGTTGGTCTTGATTGTTGTTCTCCTCGTCGTCTGGTCCCGGCAGTGGAACCTCTGGTGATTGCTGCATGTAATCAGTGCTATGTGTCCTCACCATGCACTGATACCTACAAAATGATAATTTCAGTTCAGTATCGTGCTAGACAATTGCAAAATATGAAAGATAAACTATGAATTTAAAAAATGATTACAAAATAATAAAAATAAAAAGTGGCCTAGAATGGCCGCTTGTAGCACTCGTAGTGCCGACAATTTTCCGTGTCCCCGGCAACGGCGCCAAAAACTTGACACGATTTTACCGTGCGTATAATGCAAGTGCACATGTCAATGTAGTACATGCCCTTGTGAGGCCCGAGTCGAACTCAGGGATACTAAATTATCGGTAGACTACTACTAACTACTCGCAATCAGTTAGACCAATAAAAAAGGTTATGAGAGTTGTTTAAGAAGTAAATAAAAACAAAAGAAACCAAAGCAATCGATTAAATGTTTAGTTTAATCAATTAAATTGGAGATCTTTAGGATTGTGGTTTCACCGCGGGTTTTCATTGTATGAGTTTCCACATAGTTATTCAGGTTCATTTCTCAATTCGAGTAGTGGCCTGTAGTCAGAATTGCCCACTGTCATGGTAGAATTCACTACCTAAGTCTAGGTCGGTTCCACCATCGTAGTAACCTATACCCTAAACTAGGTGCATTAGAATCAACCTCTGGGTTTCCACCATTAACCGTACATCACCTTATTCAAGGGATTTGTTAATTAATGTGAATTTCGTCTCTTTTCAACCATTAATTCTTCTTTCAAAGTAATTAAAGGCATTAGATTATCATTATGGTGATCAAGCATAACAATATAATTGAGAAAATGAAATCATACCACAGATTTAAGAGATAAATGATGAATTACTATGATAAAAATGTCATACAATGCTTCCCCGGGCTACTCCCGATCCTAAAGATAAAGGGGATTAGCCCCGCATGTTCATCTCAGAGCAAGACATGGTTGAAGAAAGAGGAAACATGGAGAAAAATGTGAATAAGTAATGAAACCCCTGAACGGAGAAGATCCAGGCGTTCCTCGGCGTAGAGTGCGCGATCTACAACCTTTCGGTGGTGGAAAACGTCTTCTTTGGCTTTCGGAACGGCTGGGGCGTGCTTCTGGGCTCCGTTCTTCTCTCCACACCTTCTCGGGATGTGTGCAGCGGCTAATGACGTGATACTTTGCTCCTGGCTTCCGTCATTAGGTATAATCATCGAGTTAGGTTGCAAAAATATCACAACCGTCGGATTAGAGTCGATATGAAACAAACTTTGATCTGACGGTGTCGATACCATCGATGCGAGTCGATGGTATCGACCCCTCGCGATATCGGCAAACCTTCTCTCTTTTCTATCATTGTGCCTGATGCTGACTCGATACCATCGACGCGGGTCGATGGTATCAACACCCTTAGGCGTCAGTTTTATCCCTTTTCCGTCACTAAAGCTACACGTGTCGATAGTATCGACTTTGGGGTCGATATTATCGATTGGCTAGTCACTGGTAACCTGATGGTAAGTCGCTACCATCGACTTCCCAGTTGATGGTATCGACTCTGCGTTGCTCCTTGCGACTGCCTGCCTGTGGCTGTGTCGATAGTATCGACTACCGTCGATGGTTTCGACAACAACATATATGTGTTTTTCCTGAAATTGCAAAACAAAACCACATAAGCCGAGATAAAACCTATTATTATTATCATTTATGCTCAAAACAATAAAATAAAAGAGATTTGACACTGAGAAGGTTCATAGACTAGAGTAAGTGAATTATGCAATATTAACCACTAAAGTGACCAATAAACACATAAAACGCGAGTAAAACAAGTCTATAAATGTGACTCAAAATCATCGCATCATGCCCCATGGCTCAAAAAGCTCAAGAATGATGATATAATATCCAAGGAACATATTGAAAGTGATAAATTGCAAATAAATCCTATCAGTTGGGTAAATTGCATAAAAGTCCAAAATGTGCATAAAATTGCATAACTTGCTCAAACAGTGTCCAAATTTCACCAAATTTGAAAGTTAATCTTATATTATGATTTCAAAGCATAGAAAAAGTTTATATTAGGCTTATAAGAATTCAATTATGATAATTAGGCTTATTCAACTCATTAAGAAAGTTTAGGGGCCTTACAACTATAAACCCCTAACAGGGATTTCACCCCCGAAATCCAAGGTAAACAAAGATCGGTACCTCCTTTGAAACCCATCCTATTACCTTCACATGGTTACTTTCATATAATAGTGATGTCACATTATTCATACATATCTCATCTTGGTTAGCACAAAAACCCCCACATAAAAAGACATTTGCAAATATGGAACATAGAGACTTGTTGTGCCACCTATACAAATCTAATAGTAACTTTCAACTTTAAATTCTAGCTATCATCCTAAAACTATATCTATTGTATCAACAAACCATCTATCTTTGATAGTGGTCTTGCCCAGCTATCACTAGACCATACACAACATTATAGAGTCACTTTTGTTTTTCCTTCCAAACAACATTTATAGGATCATCATCAACTCTCTCTCTCTCTCTCTATGGGAGAGGAATACTTGGAATGTTAATTTAATAAACATCTCCAAACTTCACATATTTCTCATACTGTTGATACATCTTGGATATTGGGATTCATTATCTTGGTATCCACCTCATGTGTTATAACGAACTCACATCATTATATCATCCACTTTTATGAACATAACAAATATCAAGAAATATAAGAGGAGTCTTCCTAATGATTGGAAGGCTCAAAAGAAAACTCATCACAAACTTTATGATCTTAGAACCATAGTCCAAGTAACCTTATGCTATAATAAGCTATCCACCCTCATGTTTGCAGCAATTCACACATACCAAGTGGCAATGATCTAATTTAAAGCTATTCCCTAGAAAGGAAAGACACAAAGGGAAACACACTTCCCATACCATAGCAACATTGTTTAAGGGTCACTAGCAAAAAGGTAACCAATTCTATTTTCATTATGCAAGTTACAACATCTTATGCATCATTTTACCCTTTTCATTTTGGGTTCCTTGCCATTAGCATAGGAATCATCATGATTAACATATCTCATTACTCCTTCCTTGATGACTATTTATCACACTTGGGTATGTTCTCTTATTTTATTATGTTTTTCAACCACTTATCAATAGGTAAATCATCATATTCCACATTTTCTTCATTAAACATGGATCATCTGCCTTAATTTCTTTCACATGCTATGATGATTTTATATTAAGACTTTCTTACACACATAGTTTGGTGTAAGATTAACTCATGTTCCACCTTATTCCTTTGTCATTGTTCCCATTTATCTTCTCATTTTGTACTTGTTATAGGAGTTCTTTCCATCTTATGTGGATTCCATACCTTGATTCACTTTATAAGCATAGATGTATTTGTCTTTTACTTTATTATATTCTTGAATGAAATCTTCAAGAACTCTTCTTTTTCTTATTTACATTGAAATTTAGATTTCATGGTGTTGTGTCTTTCTCTTTAGCTACCAAACATTCAAATTTGGATATATTATGATGCAATTCTCATCTTCTTTAAGGTAGGATTGAGATATTCACACCATGATTTATTATTCATTATGCTCTTTAGATTTTCTCAAAATGACTACCTGATCAGAGTAATCAGAAAGATAACAATCTATGAGTTACATACTTACCTTTCTTCAATAATTGAATACCTGGCTAGGGCACCCAAATACTGAGATTAGGCAGTATGCATCATATTTTTATGCCATATTCCTAATTTTGACATCATCGTAGTCCTAAGTCCTAGTGTCCCTATAGACTCAATGAACCTAAAGATCTGATACCAACTTGTTAGAACTTGTTACACTAAATGAGATTACTCAAAACATAAAACACAATCAATCACCAATTAACCACATACCCAAAAAATAGGTAAATTAAAACCAATTTCAACATCAACACCTTATCAGAAACATTTGCATAAGAGCCCAACATCTTTCTTATATCCATACTATGCCAAGAATTTGATACAAATTGTTCTATCACCTTAGCTACAACATATATACATAGGAGAACAATATTTGTATATGCCACACAACAAACATTAACATGCTAACATAATTTTGATTTGTTTGAAACACCGTATACAAACTTTTCCTACCGGGACCTAAGAGTACATGGATGACTCTAGGGCAAATAGACATCTAATCAACTTTCTCATAGATTCATTACAATAGCTCCTCTTTGCTATCATAGGTTTGTTTTTGTCACTTTCGATTACCTAAAAAAAATGTGGTGAACCACAAGAGTGAGACCCATGTCCCAGCAAGAGATATAACCTCCAACAACATTTACTGATTCCAAAATTTTTAGGTAATGAGAGTGTTTAAGAAGTTTAATCATATATAACAAATAAGATCAACATCACTAATGATTAACAAAATACATAAAGGAGCAGTTAATAACTTTCTTCATTAGCCAGACTATTCTCATATCCCTATTAACAATATAAAGAGTCTAGCAGCATTAGCATCTCTAACATCATGAATAAATCTAGTATCATATACATAGCTAACAACATCAGCATGTCTAATAGGTTGAACATATCAACATCATAAGAAGAACTAACAACATAAGAACAACTATCTGGATAAGCATGATTAGAAGTATATGCATCTCTAGTTATGAAGGCATGGCTAGCATGATAAACATAACTAACAACATGAGATAGCTTGCATCATGATTATAATCAACAGTAGTAGTATAGTTATCAACACAAGCATAGCTATTGTATGTACACATATACAATCTTAAGCATATCCACAACCTAAGTATATCTACTATCTCTTAATTGCACTAAGCATCATCTTTATGTAAAGATAACAAATAAGGGTTATCATCCAATATGAAATGTCATGTATAACCCTAAACAAACATGCTACACGGATGTGTTCCTTCTTTTATTACGCCCCGGGGAGTTTGAGTCATACCACTCAAAGTCCAACTGACCACTGCTTGGTCGTAATGAAATCCATATAGGATCTAGGAAGAGCCAGACTCCAAGATCTTCTCCATACTCAGTTAGTATGAATCTGCACTGCAGTGACTCATAGTCAAACTACAAAACAGTGACATATAGTCATGTAACTAGCCCACCTTGGTACAAGTCATGGAGCTAGCATCTAGGGTATTCAAACCCAATCACTAAGGTACAATTACATTTGTCCTCTAATTACATCATGTTGTAATCACTGAGACCCGACCAAAGTCATCCTAAAAAATAGGCTAGGTATGACCACAACCATCCTCCCAAAACACTTGGTGTTAGGATGACAAGCACCCCGCATACTCAATAGTATGCACTTTGAGTTTCCCTTAGGAATACTCATTTCACCATCCAGCAAGTTCTGACACTGAAGATGGTTCTATGGCACAGGGCACTACATGATTAGAGTTTCACTTGATTAGTTATCTCCAATTAGATGAATTAAGGTTGCATCAAACAAATGGACATACAAACCCTAATTCACATCTAGCAAGCATATAAGTATCACAACTTCAAAAGTTATAAAATGTGTAAAACACAATTTCTCATCTCATCATCACATGATACTATTCACTTGTCATTGATGAGACTACACTAGTCATCATACTATCACAAGATATAAATCCTTTTCATAGTATAAAGAGGTATCATCCCTTATCAATACAATAGGATTACACCTCATTCAGGGCTCAACCATTCCCAAAGGTCATTAACACCATCATAATATCACAAGATATAAATCTTTTTCACAATATCACAGGGTATCAACCCTTATCAACACAACAGGATTACACCTCATTCAGGGCTCAACCATGCCCAAAGGTCATTAATACCATCATATTATTCCTTTCAAGATCATCATTATCTTTTCATGCCTTATAACAAGGATCAACAACATCACTTACATATAATACACCATATCAACACAATATTGCATTAATGATCTAGGAGATATTCATAAACAATCATAGCAGGGTTATATTAACATTAAGAACATTCCTTTATTACATTAACATGCAAGGAATCTAGATATGATTAACCCTCATCATATTCATAATGCACATGTTTAGCATAAGAAAGTATCAACCATGTGGCTATGATAACCACCAATTAACCCATTAAGGTTATGATCATATTAAGGAGGTTATTTCACCATCATGCCATCATATAAGAATGTTAAACATGAATACTCATCTTTATCTATTTGCATTGGATTAGGTTCAACAAGATAAATTATATTAATGTTACTAATCATCACTCATACCAAAACCCTAACTCACGACATCCCCATTGGATCATGGCTGCATAAGGTGAAGCATCACCATCACATTCCATACTATTCTCAAGTATGAACCCACACATAAATCAAGGTGTAACCATTGGGTTATAGAATACTAGGGTTTCAACAATAAGTGAGTACTCCATGATTGTATTAATCATTCAAGGACTATTCATACCCAATTACCATCATTTAGTTATATTAAAGCTAGGTATAACAAGATATACCTCATTAGGGTTGCATATCAACACAATATGGCTATCATCCCTTCTATTCATATGAGTGAATAGGAAAGACTACCTTATTAAGGGTAACCCTCCATTTATTCCATCATCATTCAACCCATATCACCAAACCACAATGTCACCTAGAACCATTGGATGTTTAAAAGGTAAGACCATTGGTTGTTTACATAAGTAAACACCTTGAATGAATAATCTATGATATTATTGAGTTGTAATCTATAAAAATCACCATTTAACCCTAGACATCCTTTGGTTAACAACAATAAGGATTCTGTTGAGAGTAGGGTAAAACCCATAATTGATTGTTCATTTAAAACAAGCCATCCATTGTCAACAAGTAAGCTTCTTAAGTTGATCATATAAAGGAAACCATCTAAATCAAATTATTAGGACCAAGATATTACATTAGCCACCATTACATTTTAATATAGTAATAAACATTGATCTTGACCATTGGGACAAGTTCATATGTTAAAACCATCAATTACAGTATAGGTCTGACAATTGCATCAAGTAACCCAAGAAACCATTAGTCTAAGGCTTAATTGATGCTAAAACTATATGATTAACTCACCATAGGTTTTGGAGACCTGATACACCATCATTAGTGACCATTAAGTCACCATAGGTTGTTAGATCAACACTATATGCATTTATTAACATCAAATATCAAACCAATATCACCATTGATTGATAACATCATTAGGGTACTTAGTTGTTAATCACTAGGCTTCTAATTAGGGAAAACCATGACCTAAGGGGTGAACGTAAGTTTACACCCTTGGTTACCACCATCAGTTTTCATGAAGACAACACCATAGGGTTGTTACAATGGTACCATCATTGGGTCATGGGTTTATAGAAGAAATCAGCTTAAAACCCTAAAATTGACCATTGGTTGATAGGTGCTTAGCACCGTAGGTTGTCAAAACAACCTAATACAAGTCATATTATACCTTAGGAATAACATACACATGATCACAGGTTCATCTAGAACTGAAATCAGAATAGGGAACATTATAAAAATCGAAATCCAAGTCAAGCATAACTTTTTAGTTCATGGATCATCATTTTCAAGCAAGAACATGAGCTGGCAAGCTTATGGTAAGAAGCAAACGTGGAGGAAGTTATAAAAATCTCCTCTAATGGGCATATGAAATCCCAAACAGAAGAAAACTTGAGAAGGTATGGTATAAAATTCAAGTATAAGATGTGAACTCGTCCATCTAGCACCTTTCTTCATCAAATGAGCAATCCTAAGCATAAGGAGCAAGAAAGGTAGGGTTTTAGAGCTTTAGAGCCATTTATACCATGGAACGGCAAGGTTCCGACCTGGAGAGATATAGGAGGAAGGATAAGAAATAAATAAATGGAGGAAATAAGGGGATTCCTACTTGTTTGGTCAAGATCACTAGAAGGAAGCTTTTCAAACCCTAAAAGGAAGTCAATTGCAACCCTAGATTCTTTTTCCAAGAAGATCCCCTCTTTCTTATTCCTTGGACAAGAAATTTGTAGAAGCATAGAGGAAGAACGAGTTTCATAGAAGGAGGGAAGTGGTGGAGAGAAAATGGATCGTTTTGGTGCTTAGGGATAAGTGTATGAAACTTTAAGATAAAGAAAAAGAAAAAGTTGAAGTTCTAGTATCTTTCCAAGTGTTCATGGCCTTAAACTATTAAGAATATACAATCACATACACAAGAAGCTCCCCCAATATCCATAGAGACTTTATTATCCCTCGTTTCTTGAATTTCCAAGAAAAACAAATAATTCATTAGTTGATAGCTACTAAAGGTAGCTCATCCATGAAGGGGTAAACCCTAAAATACCCTTGGAGAAAACACCTTGAAGCCAAGGATTAAATAGGTTCCCCATGGATCAACAAGCTCAAGAATTATGATAGAATATCCAAGGAACATAATGCAAGTGATAAATTGCAAATAAATGTCTCAATTGGGTAAATTGTAGAAAAGTCCAAAATGTGCATAAAATTGCATAACTTGCTCAAACAGTGTCCAAATTGGACATAATTTGAAATTTAAGATTATCTTATGATTTCAAAGCATACCAAAAGGCTATATTAGGGTTATAATAAATAAATTATGATAATTAATCTTATTAAACTCATTAAGCAAGTTTAGGGGCCTTACATATAGAATGCATTTGCATTAACAGAATTATAAAACCCTTCAGATTGTGTCACATACACAGTCTCACGTTATTCCTACTAGGAATGCAGTTTTAATATCCATATGCCAAATTTATAGTCTTCAAGTTCCAATAGCAAGCATGATCCTTTATGGCCTATAGCCACTACAATTGGTTAAATAAAATCATCAGGTTCAACACCTTGAACACACTTGAATTCATTTCAACCAATCATCTCTTCAAATGTCATCCATGATAGTCTTAACTCTTAAGACCCAATTGCACTTATGAGTTTTATCCCTATAAGTGTTACCACTAAGATCATACCTTATTTGGTTCACATAGAAGTCATTTTGGATCTTATGGCTTCAATCCATAACTCAAAATCTAGTTCCTCAACATCATCTAGTCTAATTATTGGCTCATCGTCATATGACCAATTCATCACCTTTGAGTTTGTAAGATATCATTATCCATCAAGCTCAAGGTGTTTTTTTTCTACTAGATATATGAGGTGTATCTGTTATATAAGGAATTTGAGAATCCACAACACTTGTGATTCTTAATCTCCTTTTGTACCTTTATTTAGTGTAAAGCATGTTCTTTAGAAGAATTCTAAAAGATTAGTTATTTGTTTGATGATCATACTGTTACTATTTAGAGTATGATTCCCTCTTTGATTTAGACATCGTTATGTCTTAATCATGAGTTCTAAACAAGACATCCTTATCTCTTAATGGTTCATTAACTAAGAGAGTCTAGCTTATACATCAACATGGATCTGAGAGATGAATTTCTCATTCATTTGTTTAGATGATAATGCTAATTTATAGTTTGAGTCATCAATAACTTTTAGGTATTATTTATTTTATCTCATGCATACCAAGTACCACAAGATAAACCAGTCATTTCCAGAGAAATATAAATTTTATTGATAGACATCCTTGTCATTACAAGATGTAGAAATAAAATGTTTCTATTGGAAAAATGAAATTGTATTTCGTAACTCTATTACATGACTTTTGGGCTGAAATAAACTAAAAGGTACTACTATCTATGGAAGCAACACTTGCTCCAATGCTGATGAGTGTTCCTTTTTGGTCCTTCCATAAAGGCCACCACTTCTTTTCAGATCTTGCACATCATATATGTCAGATCTATATCTTGGTATAACATACCTAAGATAAAGAAGCATTTTAAGTTTATTTCATGATACCTAAGGTGGAGACTTCCATCCCCTATTTTTTCTTCTTCTTTAGTTCATTTATGTAGAGAGGGAAATTTCTCTTCCAATGTCCTGGCTTATGACAATGGTGACATTTGCCTCCCTTGTTCACCCCTCCCTTGGCTTTGACAGTTGAAGATGACTTGGGCTACTGGCTAGCATCATAACCTTTCTTTGATTTTCCCTTGCCCTTGCCTTTAGACTTTTCCTTCTTTCTGCTAGTCATATCAAAGATTTGGGTTTGTCTTTCTTCATTTGTTCCTCAGCTATCCTCAACATGCCCAACAACTCTGTCAGTGACCTATCAAAGTTGTTCATGTTGTAGTTCATCACAAACTGACTGTAGGATTTTGGCAACGATTGTAGTATCACATCAGTAGCCAACTCTTGGCTCAGAGGGAATCCCAGTCAAGTTAGGTTCTCCACATACCCAATAATCTTGAGTGTGTGAGGGACTACTGGATCTCCTTCTGTCATGATGCACTTGAACAATGCCTTGGAGACATCATATCTCTCTTGTCTTGCTTGGTCTTGATACATATTCTTGAGATGTTGAACCATCTCAATGACATCCATGTTTTCATGTTGTCTTTGCAACTCATAGTTCATTGAGCACAACATCAAGCACTTCACATCAATGACATCCTCAGTATGTTTCTTCTAAGCATCCCTTTCAACCTTTGGTGCATTGGGAGCAGGTTCTTCTGGGTCTAGTGTATCTAGGATATAGAATATTCACTCTTGAGTGAGAACAATTCTCAATGTCCTAATCCAGTCATGGAAGTTGTTTCCATTTAGATTGTCCTTCTCAAGGACCAATCTCAACAAAAAGTGGTAGGCATTTATTCTACAAAAGGAAATTTGCAATTTTAGTCCAAAACTCTTTTTGACTTGATTTGATTTGAAAATTGATAATATTAATTAGGTCTTTATTAATTATCGCTCCTATTATTTTAATCAAATTGATAATCCTCATGTATCAATTAAGAAGATTGCAGCGTATAATCTTCTAGTGAGCAAGATGATGACATCCTCTAAGTTATGGACCAGCGAGGGATGTCACCCACAACTAGATTCTTTCAAGTTGGCAAATTTTTCCAATATACACAAATCTTGATAGATGTTATGCACAACTCTTTGTCATTTACATCTGCATTCTTCAAGGTTCTTAATCCTATTAAGATCACCTTGTTAAGTCCAAACCAAAAGCCAACATGATGAATATGCACCCTACGAAGGCAGACCCACATATTCACCATCACACTTCCACAAGATAGACAGTGTACCACGTGAAGGCATGCCCACACTTAGTCGATCAAGCTTTTCATGTGTGCTGCTTTTGAAAGGCATCTTCAAACTAACATGTTTGTTGAGGGTTTTTAATATGCTTATATATGCATATATGTATCCAATCACCACGTATCATATACATCTTATATCCCACAAACAAAAACATGCAATAACGATAAAGCGATGATTATGACGATCCTATTGTAGTTCCTTAGAGCCACAAGGAACTATGGTCATCTAAGGTCTACATCACATGTAACATGTTATTGATGAAGATCTATGCTTTCCAATCTGGGTTGATAGGTTCAACCTTTGAAATGGTCGACTCGCCTCTTGGTCAGTCAGTTGGTCTTCTCCAGCCAGTCGTCTAGCTCCTCCAGATGGTCAGCTCGTCTAGTTGTCTAGGATTCTCATTGATCCACCAACTACTCCTCAATCGGTCATCTCAGTCCATCAAGCGGTCATCTTCAATCTTCGTCATAATAAGAAATAAAGATAATCCTATTTTACATCATCTTTGTGAAACCTCATGTTACATTTGAGAGGAGAAAAGGTAGAAGAGAATCTCAAGTTATCTTGAGTTACATCCAGAATATAAGAAGAGGGCTCAGTGCGCAGACCGAGATGCAAACAACCATAACCAACCATACACATTCACATAGGGTTTATAGGCCATAACCATGGTACACATCAACCATCAAAACCGTTTTAGGGTGACACGTATCGATTGCATATATACCATATCATATATGTACATATATTAGTTTGGGACATTGTGGTATTAATCAGATATTCACATTAGTCATTTAAATATTCGCATCATATGCAATATATAAAAAATGGTAAAACGAAAATCCAATCATATTGATTATCCCAAAACATAGAGTATTGACGTGGCTCTGATACCACTGTTGGGTTTTACATGGTCAGAGTAGGAAGTAGAAAAAAAAATTTTACTTGACCATAAACCCATAACCAACATATCACATCAATATATATGTAATGGGAAGGATGGTTTTAGTGAGATATACCTGGTCCTGAGGCTTTCTCAATGACTATACCTCGTAGCAAGTGTGGTCTTCAACCACTTGTCTTCGATGACGTCTGTGCAGCTCCTGGTCTTGACCTGGACTATGGTTGATTGTCATCCTCCTGAGTGGTATAAGTCTCCCACCTCTATAGATAGTCCACATGGACTACCGGGAACTCTACTTATCCTGAAGGATGGACTATAAGGAGTTTTCCCCTTCTATCGGCATACTGAGACAAACTTCTTGATCCAGACAAACTACTTTATTACATATGATGTAGCAATATACTCAAACTATGTTGTAGAATCCACGACAGTCTCTTTCTAGGAACTCTTCCATCTCACAGCTCCATTTTTTAGGTAAAACACAAATCTTGATTGTGATTGATAATCATTTTTGTTATTTTGGAAGCTTGTGTCTTTGTAACCCTTTACCACCAACTCTTCCTTTCCCTATAGACAAGGAATGGATCCTTAGTTCTTCTCAAGTACTTAAGGATGTTCTTTATGGCTTTCTAATGAGCATCACCTGGATCTGACTAATATCTACTCATCATGCTCAATGTATATGACACATCAGGACGAGTACATAACATTGCGTACATGATGGATGCAATTGCAGATGCATATGGAATCCTACTCATGTGTTCCCTTTCTTCACAAGAACTGGGACATTAGGCTCTAGAGATGGTAACTCCATGAGTCATGGGCAGGTTTCCTCTCTTTGAGTCCTCCATGCTGAACCTCTTCAACACTTTGTCAATGTATGTGCTTTGACTTAGTCCAAGAATCCTTCTAGATCCATTTATATAGATCTTGATTCCTAAGATATAGGATTCTTTGCCTAAGTCCTTCATCAAGAATGTATTTCCAAGCCAGGTCATTACCATATGTGAAGTAGGGATTTCATTCCCCATCAATAGTATGTCGTCTACATACAATATGAGGAATACTATCATTCTCCCACTAACCTTCTTGTACACACAAGGTTCATCTTCATTTTGAATAAAGCCAAACTCTTTGAATGTTTCATCAAATTGAAGATCCCAACTCTTAGATGCTTGTTCAATCCATAGATTGACCTTAGTAGCTTAGAAACTTTATTTGCATCCTTTGGATTTATAAAACCCTTAGGTTGTGTCATGTACTCATCCTCAAGAAGATTCCCAATAAGGAATGTAGTTTTAACATCCATCTTCCAAATCGCATAGTCATGATAAGCTACAATGGCAAGTGTGATCCTGATGGACTTAACCATGGAAATTGGAGAAAAGGTTTCATCTTAGTCAACACCTTGAACTTGCCTGAAACCCTTTACAACCAATCTACCCTAATAGGTTTGCACTTTACCATCCATGTCAATCTTCTTCCTGAAGGCTCATTTGCACCCTATGGGTTTTACCCCTTCAGGTGGATCTATGAAGGTCCATACCTTGTTAGTGTACATGGATTCCATCTCAAATCCCATGGATTGAAGCAACTTCTTAGACTATGGTCCCTTAGTAACTTCTAGATAGGTTGTTGGATCATCATCTATGACCAACTCACCATCTTCCTGAGTCAAAAGATAACCAAATCTTTCAAGTTCAAGAGGTGTCCTACTAGACCTATGAGGTTCATGTGTCACTTGAGGAATTTGAGATTCCACAACAACATGCGATTCTTTTTGTTCCTCTTATGCATCTACTGCTGCAATGCTTTCTTGTTGGTCTCAAACTTCTTCGAGTTCTACTTTCCTCCCACTGATTCCTTTGGAAATAAACTCCTTTTCTAGGAATGCAACATCTCTGGAGACAAACACTTTGTTGTCAGATAGTAGAGTTATATCCTTTGATTTCCTTTGGATATCCAACAAAATAACATTTGTCTAATTTGTTCCAAGCTTTTCGGGAAACTTCTTTATCACATAAGACTCGCAACCCCAAATCTTCATAAAAGACACATTGGACACTTCCCATACCATATCTCATATGGTGTCTTTTGTACTGTTTAGAAGGTACTCGATTTAGAGTAAACACATAGGTTTCAAGGGCAAAACCCTAGCAGGTAGTCGAAAGTTCAGCTAAACTCATCAATGACTGCACCATATCTAGCAATTTGCGATTATTTCTTCCTGATACACCATTATGTTATGGTGTTCCAGGAGGAGTCTATTGTGATACAATACCATGGTCTCACAGAAGGTCCTGAAACTCTTGGCTTAAGTATTCTCCACCTTGATCAGAAGAAAGTGACTTAATACTTTTGCCAAGTTGGTTCTGTACTTCATTCATGAAATCCTTAAAATTTTCAAAGATTTTTGACTTATGTTTCATCAGGTAAACATAACCATACCTACTAAAGTCATCAATGAAGTTAATGAAGTATTGATACCCACCTCTAGTAGTTGTTCTAAAAGGGCCACATACATCAGTAAGTATGAGTCCTAATAGATCACTAGCCCTATCATTGTTACTAGTGAAAGGAGTATTGGCCATCTTGCCCAACAAATTAGATTCACATGGCTCTATTGATTCAAAATAAAAAGAGCCTAGATAACCATCTTTGTGGAGTCTAGATATGTGATTCTCATTTATGTGCCCTATATGAAAATGCCAAAGATTTGTTTTGTTTGAGTTGTTGAGTATTAGTATTGTGGTATTTAAGTTGTAAATATATATCTTTAGACCTTGCACATAAAGACCATAAGACATTTGGGAACTACCATAAAAACTCCCATCTTTTGAATCAGAACATCGACCATTCTTAAAATGAAATTCATATTCATCCTTGTCCATACAAGATATAGAAATAACGTTTCTATTTATGGAAAGTACATAATAGCATTTCATTAACTTTATTACAAGCCCAATGGGTAGAGATAAACTATAAGTTCCAACTATAGTGGCAATAACTCTTGCTCCATTTGCAACTCCCATTTTGACCTCGCCCTTTCTTAAAGGCCTACTTCTTTTTAGATCCTACATATTCGAGAATATATGAGATCCACATCTAGTATCTAGTACTCAAGATGAAGAAGTATTTAAGTTTATATCTATAATGTATATACCTAAAGTGGAGATCGCTATCCCCATCTTCTTCCACAATGCCTTCAAGTACAAAGGACAAATTCCTCTTTACTTCTCTTTCTCCTTATCTTCAGTGTTGAAGATTTGGATTTATGCTTAGCCTATGGACTCATCACGACCTTGCTTTCATCCTTGGAATCCATTCCACTGATCATCACCACAAATTTGTCCTTATTTGTTCTTTCTTTGGCATTAATCAACATGCCAAGCAAATATGACAATGGTCTGGCCATATTATTCAAGCGGTAACACTCGACAAAATGGGTATATGATTTAGGAAATCATAGAAGAATCATACTGTGGCCAAGTCTCGGCTCCAAGAGAATCTCATTTCTTCTACATGATCTACATGTCCAATCATATTGAGCACATGGGTCTCCACTAAGTCTCCCTCTGTCATGTTACAGTCAAAGAGTGCCTTTGAGACATTGTACCTTTCTTGCTTTGTATGATTATAGTTCACGTCCTTAATACGTGTTACCATCCCGAGTATCCCCATGTCTTCACACTTCTCATGCAACTCATAGTTCATGCAACTTAGCTTAAGGTGCTTTATGTCTAAGGCATCATGGGCATGCTTCCAGTAAACATCAACTTCAGCCATCAACGCATCAGGAGCATGTATTTTTGGCATTGGTGTTTTAGGATATAGAGCTTATGCTCATCATTGAGAACCCTTATCAAAGTCCAAAATCACTCGTGGAAATTTTTCCCATTAATTTTGTTCTTCCTAAGGACTGATAGCGACAACAATTTGATTGTCATTTGATTCTACAAGAGAAAATTGCATTTTGTCAAAATACTTTTGATTTGATTATATTTGACTATATTTAATTAGGCCTTTAATTAATTATCACTCCCACTATTTTATTCAAATTTATTGCCCTCAGATATCAATTCAGAAGATTGTAGTGTACAACCTCTAGTGAGACAAGATCCAACTTGGCCAACGCTAGCGTCCATAATCAATCATTGAGGTCGGCAACATTTGCCAATTACATATGCAATTCTTGGATAGATAATATGCACAACTCTTTGACATAGCCATATGCATGCTTATACGTGCTTAATCTCATTAAGGACACCCAGTTAAGACTGACTCAATAGCCAACACAATAGTAATGTACCCTGCTTGACAAGCCCACATTAGTACCATCACACTTCCACGAGATGGACAACACACCATGCTTGGCGTGCCCATACATAGTTGATCAAGTTTTCCATGTTTGTTGCTAATGGAAATCATCTTAGACTTAATATGTTATTTGATGGAGTTTGTATATATAAATACATATGCATATCCAATCACCATGTACTATAATATGTATCATATACATGTTATATCCCACAAACAAAAACATGCAATAAAACAAAAGTGATTGTTATGGCCATTCTATTATAATTACTTAGAGACACAAGGAGTTACCAGCACTTAGCGTCTACATCTTATGCAGAAACCTATTTCTAATGAAGATTTGTGCTTTCCAATCTAGGTTGATTGGTTCAACCCTTGAACTGATCGGCTCGCTTCTTGACCGGTCAGTTGGTCGTCTCCCCATTTGCATGGCCTCTTGTCCACCATCTTTTGGATCCTCTATTCGATCAGTTCGAATCCTCCTATCATATGTCCTCCTTGGTCCTCCAGTCATTCGGGTCATCTTCTGAAATGAGCGGCTCATATTCTTCATCGTAACAAAAAATTAAGCAATCCTAATTTTACATGATAATGGAGAAACCTCGAGTTACATTCGAGGGGATCAAAAGTAGGAGAGAATAATACTTTTATAATTGGAAGATGAGGTAGAGGCTCGATATGAGAACTGAAATAAAATAGGGATAAACAAACACAACCACCATGCACAGATACTTAGGGTTATTATCCATAACCATGATACACATCCACCATCAAAACTAGCTTTTAGGGCGATGCATGTAAATTGCATATATATCATATATATTAGTTTGGGAATGTACATGGTATTAAATTTAGATATGCACTTTAGTATTTGCATCATATGTAATAAATAAATAATGAAAAGCAAAAATCCAATAATATCAACTACCCAAAAACATAGTAAATTGGCATGGCTCTAATACCACTATAGAGAAATATGACGGCAGAGTAGGCAACAGAAACAAAAATTTAACCACCATATTCCCCTTATAACAGTAGATTGCATCAAAAAATATATAATGGGAAGGATGGTTTTGAAGATATATCGGGTCCTGGAAAAAGTATAGAGACAATATCCTCATTGTAGTATGCTCTTTCTTCAAGTCACACTCAAGCAACATCTAGAGCAGCTCATCGTTGATCACCATGGATGATAGCTTGATCTTATCCTCCTAGAGATAGGCAATTGCCTCCTCGCCTCTTTGGTAGTCCACACGGACCATTGGGAACCCATGTTGTTCTAGAAGAACAGACAGGAAGGACTTGTCCATTCACGTTGGTGTACCAACACCAACTTGCTGTCCCACAATTGTTCTCCCTTTCTATCACTCCCTTTATCGAGTAGGACTTGCTCAGGTTCTCTGAGTCACCACAACTAGAGAAGACAACAATTTCTAGAGGCAATTGAGTTGTTTCTCTAGGAAGCCCCCACTACCTCTCTATTTATAGGAGGGTTAGGGTTCCCGGTCTGTGGGAGTAGAAAGGACTGGAATTTCATGAATTTTCACAACTTGTGAGTAGAACAACGATCGGTTCATACGTGAACTGATGGGTTTGCATGCGATCCAATCTACTAAAACCTTGAATTGGTCATTTTATCATGTTTCCTAATTGCAATTGTATAGGAAATTATAATTCTATTAGTGCACAAAATGATGTCAACACTAATCCTTGATGCAATCGAGTTGATCCATAAACTGAGTAGTTCATCACATGAACCGGTCATTTGATGACCTTGAGCTGATCAGTGCACTAAGTAAACCAATTCGTTCATGCCCTGGTTCATCCAACCAATGCAATTTCCAATCAACTTGACACTCCAACCGATCGGTTCATCATTTGAACCAGTCGGTTAAGAGTCCAGTCAGTCAATTTTTGTTTACGTTGAATACATATACATCATTCATGAACAAACTCCTATGCCATGTGTATCCTATGTATGTGACCTTATAGGTTCCTATTTATATTATCAGTGAATGTGCATAACTAGTTTATGACATCACAAGCAAAGAGCAGTATCTAGGAACACATCTTTGATACCCAAGTAAATGCAAAGTTGGAGTACAACTTCAACCTACAATCTATGATTGATGTTATGGTATTTATATAGTTCCTTTGTCACTGACATCCAAATTGAAGTTGAGGCATGGAATAGGCTTCCTCTTCAACATTTAATCTCTATTCCTTGAACTGAAGTAGACTTTCTGAGATATATGTAAGCTCAATACACATAGTGATTCACATTTTCATGGTCATGCATTTCTCATTCTCAGTTATTAAGTGGACAAAATATATTACTCTTGCAGGGGAAAAATCCCATCTACATCACTCACAGCCATCCTCATGTGTCACAGTGCACCCAATCATCACCTTTATGGCAACCCTTATTCAAGTCATGATGGATGATATCAAAATACACTAAACGACTTGTGATGATTGTAGTGATTTTAGGTCTAAGAACCACAATCACCACCAACACTATAAGAGATGATTCTGGCTACTATGTAATGGTTTCCATGTGTCACTCTCATGGTAGGTCTTCCTGTTACACTATTCTCTAATGAGTATCTATGTGTTTGGTTTGATATCACATATCATGACTGATGAGATTCTGTCATCAACCAACACACACTCTAGTCTTATGTTTTATTGTTGTCTATATGCCTTCCACAATAACTTCTGACTAGGGACATAATAAGAATGTATATACTCTTGGAATTCATATGATCTCATTTATCTGGTCATAAACCTGAAGACATAGTTCAGTGATCAATATCATTCTTTAGACATTTATTAGGTTACATCATTATCTCATAACTGAATAAAACATAATAAATTGGAAGATTGCCTTTATTATTAATCAAATCATTTACAAGTTATGCCATTATAATCAACATAGGATTGGCTTTCTGGGCATACATACAACACTACTCCCCTTGCATCATTGTTTGTATTTACACATAACACCCTATAAGGTCTTCCCTTTTTTATTGAAGATTTCTTGATGAGCACATCAATTTTTTGCATGCCTTTTCTAGAATCTATGATCCCATGACATGGAAGGATGGATTGGGACCATGTTCAGATCATGTGGCCTATCTCTTAATGATCATTGGTTGTTTGCACATTCAAGGGGATTCCCATACATCAGCCATATCTTTTCTATAGTACGTATTTCAGGAAATCGTGAGAGAGGATGATTCAACTTGATCATATATTTAGGAAAAGTGGGGCTAGTTCCTTGAACATTCTCATATGATGGCCATGGAACCCATACATGATTTCTTTTTTTTTTTTTCATATTAAAAGCATTGCGTGTCTCCCAACGTTCAAACAATTTTTTTCCTACAACCACCAACTATAGCTTGGGTCTTTTTTCCTTTTTTTCTTTCTTTCATTTACATGTTCTTTTGTATTTTTTTTATCGTCATTTTTGCTAACCCCTCTAAAAAAATATAGATATGTAAAAATATAAAAGAAAATAAAATAGAAAATAGAAAATGATAAAAACAATGGGTATCAACCATGAGTCAGCCCCATCCGTGCCACCTTTGAATGAACATCAAATATCGACAATGCTTCTTATGAAAATTTATGCAGGGCCTCAATGAATTATTATGTTGTAACATGTTTTTGCTTCAATTAAATGTTTACATAGAATCACATTAATGATTCCTCCCTCTATCTATACCATGCTTTTTAACTCCCTCACATCATCTTTTTTGGAACAAAAAGTGAGTTTTGGGATTCAAAAATCAACGTATCACACTTTACATTCTCCCCTACCTACAGTGATAGTGAGGAAGCACAATGCTCATGATGAACGATCAAAAAATCACCAAGGTATGAGTGGTGGTAGGAAACCTAAACAAATGAGATAATCCTTAGGCATGAACATACCCACTCCCTTGTACCAATGATTGCATCACTGTGATCGAGAGGTATATTCAGGGCATCATCTTAGCCTAGTGAACCTAGAGACCCATGCAGAGTGTAACATTAGAGAATCTAAGGGCATATATGTCACTTATTGTAAGAGTAGGCGTGAAAGGGTTGATGCTATATTCATTAAAATCATGAACTATAAATGAGGGATACATGTGTTTTTTGACACATGAAGAAATAAATCATTTAAAAAAATCAATGATACTACCAAAATGCTACCATGACACCTAGGTAAAACTTTTAAAAATCCAAGCTAAATCATTCCCATGTGAGGCATTCATCTCGGTACAACCTCATTTTGAAAAATCAAGATAGATTCGTAACATTTTTTAAGTTTTGACTCCTTGATACAATTGTTTTGAAAAAATCAAGCTACATTTTTCACAAGTTGGGTATTGATTATAGTAAAATCTCCTTTTAACCCAAATAGATTGGGGATTTTAATCCCAACATGTTGGTCAAATTTTTTCTAGATAACATGGGCTACACCCATTCAGAAAATTTGGAACATATGAAAAGATTAGACTTGTGGAATAACCGTGTGGCCCCTATGATCATCGAGGAGAATAAACCTACAGAAAAGCATGTTATCACGTCGACATGGGTAATACAAGTAATAAATCAAGAACAATCAGTAAGCCCCAAATTTTAAGAAAAGAATAGGAGATGAAGCATTCTTATCTCATTCTTGCAAATAATAAATCTTTCAACTGAGAAATCATGACTGTTTCCTTCATGACCCCTTTTGAGAAAAAAATTGAATAATCCTAACGTTTTACCTATCATCACTTCCTTTTTGAACCCTCTTGAGAAATGAGGAAATATTTCTAGAATTTATTTTAGGATAGGGGACCCCATCCCCATTTAAGTCACTGCATACAGAAAGATCTTTAATTTAATCATCCAAGTTTCCTATCATCAAATGATGACCACACCCAACTACATTTGTGTAAGGATAAGAAGTCATATCTTAAGAAAATCTCATAGGTAACCCAAAAGGAAAATAAATTGACTTGGTTATTAGGATGCACATTCTAACCACTCACAAGATAAACTTAGAAACTTTTTGTGGATGTGTCTTTATTCCTTTTCACCCCTTGCTAAGAAAGGGAAAATTCCTTTTTACATCCTTTCTATATTACATAAAGAAAAAATGAGAACGAGTCGAGAATGTCAAATATCAAGCCTGTTATAACCCCAATTTTTGGGTACAATTAGTGAGAAATGTGATTTCTCATATTAAAGATAATTGAACAAATAATGATATGATTTGTTTTGAATAAATGGATTCCTTTCACAATAGCCTTGATTGGTTGCTTTGTGGGCTGTATTGGCTATTGGGCCCAATAACAAGGAAATTCAAATAGTAAATGGATAATTGAATTTTCGAGAAAAGAAATATATAGAAACCTCTAAAAGGCAAATCCAAAGAGGATTTCGTGCCTCTTGGGTTCCTTGGGTACCAAGGAGACCAAGGTTGCAAAAAGAAGGTAATTAGAAAAGAGAAGGTTGATTAAGTATTTCTTTATTAAGAAAGAAATTGAAAATGATGGTAAAATGTGGAAAATGAGTGGAAAGAGGCATAAATGAGTTTTCTTGGTGATAATTCGTATCCATGAGGTTTCTAATGATAAAAGGAATACCCATGAGGAAAATAAAAGGGAAATAAAAAGAAATCCTCAAAAAGAGATATTTTAATAATCAAGATAATATGAAATAATGCATATAGATGCATCTAGAAGGATAATAAGTATCCTTAAAAAGTAATTTCGAAATCATAGAGTTTCTTGGGATTCAAGGAGTCCCAATAAAGAGGAAAGAAAGAGAAAATACTAAAAAGGCAAAATAAGAGGATAATGTGTTGCATTATTAATGAATTATGAGGTATTGTTAAAAAGAATGTAATTTTGATTAAAAGAAATAGAATTTCGTATCAATGGATTAAAAAGCAAGGAAAGAGAGAATAAGTAAGAAGAAATTCGAATTCCTAATTATTCAAGAAATAGGATATACCAAAGGAGAGAGAGAGAAGAATTTCTTCTTTTTGAAGGAAAATGATTTCTATTAGAAGAAGGACTTCGTTTCCTTAAGGAAAGTCCTCACAGGGCTTCGTTGGCTTCACCTATAAAAGGGGTGAGACTTGGGGGCGAATCTAGAGAGATCTCACGTCTCCCACCCTCTTCCTTATCTTCTTCTTACTTCCTTATGTTCTAAACCCTAATCAAGGAAAAATAGTACAATCAAAGCGCAACGAGGAGCCATGGAGGGTTTGTGATGGAAGCTTAATACCCCACGTTGCTGAAGGGAAAGAGAGCCTTCGTCCCCAGGCCCTAGATGAGGTGCAGTAACGACCAATCGACCTGCAGGGCAGCCGCACGTCGCCGGTCTGAGGGGAGTGAAGGCGGCTCTGTTGGTTGAGATCGAGCGGTGCCCCAGTTGCGGGGAGGTCCGGCGAAGGTCCGGGACCCTTTTCCGGAGACCGACGAGGTCCAGGAGAGGGAGGAGAAGGCCGCAGCTGCAGCTAGGGTTGCTGCGGCGCAAGCAGCAGCTGGATCGTGAGGAAGAAGAAAGGCGGAGGCCTGATTGGATAGAATTGCCCTCCGCGGCCCAAAAGAACCGAGTTTTAAGTCGAGGGCAAAACCATAATTCGGTTATATTTCTCAAACGATCCGCGTTGCATGAGATGGATGACGTGGCGCCATCCGATTGGTCAAGTGAGTGTTTTAATACAAAATTCATAGATAAATAACCGTAGCTCAGATTAAAACAAGTTATATATGAATTTTGATCACGAGAACACAAGGAATCCAATAAAAATAGATTTACAACCTGAATCTGATCATAGTTCGAAATATAGTGTAAATTACCATCTTTAATGAATTAAAGATTAAGAAACCCTATTTTGATATGATTAATGTGTTTAATAGGGTTTAATGGATCTTTAGAGTTGATATTAATCTGTTAAATGTAAAAAGGAACATTGAGTTCAAAAAGGAAGAACTTTGCACGTGATTAGTCTAATTTAGGGTTTATGTGCTTAAAAATGCATGGAATTTGAAAAGGGCATAAAGTTATCATCTTTAATGATTCAATTAAGGTAAAACCCTTAGATTTGATGATAGATGGATAATTCAAGCTGATATTAATCTGTTGTTAATAAAAGTGAAAATAGGATTTAAAAAGATGATCTTTTTATATAGTTGGTTTAATTTAGGGTTCTATGTACATGAATATGCCTTAATGGGATTAGAAACCCTAATTTATGTTGATATGAATTCTAATGGTTTTAATTGTACAAATCGAAGAATAAAATAGAGATATGATGATTCGAAGATAAATTGAGTACCAAAGATCTTTAATGTGAATTATTTGGATAATTAGTGTTTCCTAGTGTATAAAAGTGGAAATAGTGATAAATAAGGTTCATATATGTGAGTTGAACTATAATGAAATATGATTTGTCAATTTGAAAGAAACCGAAGATGATAATTAGCCTTAATGTTTTGGATATGACCTAAAAGGATACAGATAATAGTTTTAGTGTAAAAGAAACATATTAGACTTAATTGACATTCAATTGTTCCTATGATGTAGAAATTAAGGTATGTCAACTAAAAGAGCATTAAAAGTGATAAATGCATAATGAAGGCTAAAACCCTAATAAAACCCTAAAGTTGGCCTAGAAATCATAAGGTGGAATCCAAGTTGATCTTGAGGATGTTTTGAATAAAACAATGACCCTTGAATGTTATGCATTATTTTCAGGATATTGTTGATTGCTTGTTAATTGTGTTGAATGTTAATGCATGGACATCAAGTTACTATGGATCAGGTATGTGGTTACGATTATGAATAACCACTATAGTTTCCTGATGGATTCCCGGATGTTTAATTGCATTGAATGCAACTAAACTGTTGGATGTTTATTTATTTCTTGCAACTATAAAGTGACTACGATTATCACATAAGATATGTGCCTACTAGCTCAGATCCTGGTCCCCTCTGTGTCTTAATGGCTAACCTAGTACATGGCTACCTAGAGGGTAGGTCCATCAGGTCATGAAAGACTTTGGCTGCCTAGAGGGTAGGTCCATCAAGTCACCTTTATAGAGGTACCATATAAGTCCTTACAGGGACAACACAGAGTTGTGGATAGGTATGGATTGAGTAGTTTGGCTTAAACGTAATCTTGATTGTTAAATGATCAATTGAGTGATTACATTGTTACCTTAGTTGCATGTTTATTTGTTTCCCCCACATACCAGCTACGGCTGACCGACGTTTTGTTTGTCGGCGTTTTAGGTACAATGAAAAGAACAAACAGTAAAGTGGCACATGTGATACTAAATGAGAATTAAAGTGCAAAGGAGGATTAGATAGAATAGTATCGGTGTGGATAGAAGTTTAGAGATCCAAGTTTTCAAAAGGTATGCACAATTTTATTTTGTTACAACTTTTAGTATAGTATGTTAAAATTTGATAATTATTCTTAGTTAATTGTCGAACCTTTGATCCGGAAGTCATGTGTACGGCTTAGACCTCTCGGTCTCCTTTAATTGGGAGTTATCGGGAGGTGGGGTCGTAACATTTGATATCAGAGCCTAGGTTCCTCAGTTAACCATTAATAATCATTAAATTTTACAAACTCCATAGAACCCAAGCGAGTTATTAGAGGAGTATCCGAAAGACGGAGGTGTCTAGAAAGGGATCACGACCGGGGGCTGGTAAGATTTTCCTCCGCACAGCTAGTCGGAATACGAGGACTCCCGGACCCGTGTGACCGCCTGGCCAAAGTCATAGGGTATGAATCGAAATAAGATACCTTTAGGACTTCTCATCTTATTCATCCCTTCTCATCACAAAATTCTGATAAGGACCTAAAGGATTAGGGTTCCCTTTCTTCTCCTCACCCTCTTGAGGTATGGGTAAGGTTGATAAGGTTTAAGGGATCCTCCACCACATTAAAGGAAATGCATGTAAATAAGATGTCATGGACATAAGATTAATAGAGTAAGCACAAATTAAAGAATAGATACATGCTTAGGTCGTATGACATAAGTTGTCATGTCCTCAGAAGAGACCTGAGGCTAGACCTTCTTGTCAGGAGGACAAGTTAGTCTTGGAGATAAAAATCTCCATTGCAAGTAGAGACCTAGCACATCCTCTAAGGATGATGCTAACCCTAACCCTAAGTGAAGGTTAGAGAGAGAGATGAGTTGGACCAGGTGTTTGAAAGGACATGCCTTTGGGATGCCATAGGATCCATGGGTGACCTAGCACCTTTGGCAACCCAACCCTGGGAAGGGTCGTGCATGTTAGGGTAAAGGATAGCTCCTTAGATGATGATGTTAGTGAAGGACCATAGAAACCCTATGGGCTTGTGCAAGTAGGGCATAGATGGCACCTAGGGCATGTCATAGTGCTGACGATAGGATGAAACCTTGGATAAGGAGTTATGATGGAGAATAAAGGGCTATGGATTATCTTGAGCAACCATAAGTTTGAACCTAGGCTTCACCATGTGAAGCATGCCTTTGAGGTTGATCCTTCATGAAGAAAGGACCTCTAATGGTGAGGTTGGATGTGGGGTTAGCTCTAGAGAGAGCAGGAAACCCATCAAGGAAGTTGGAAGCCTAAAACCCTGAACAATGGATGATAGTGGTTGCCTCATAATCGATCCCTAAAAGTTGATGATATCTTAGTTGCCTTTAGAGGGACCAACCCTAGAGAATGAAGATGAAGAATCTGGTGCCTATGTGCCTACGGTATAGGTGTTTACCTTCTGAGGTAGGAAGAAGAGTTCCTTAGACTTAGAAAGGTTTTGTAGTAGGTTATGAGGCCTTGTACCTTGATGGTTGTCCTTAGGGGGGACCCAACCCTAAGTGTTGCTCGAGTTGAAGGATGACAAGAAGTGCATGTCATGCCTTTTGCATGTTTGGTTCGTAGTTAAGAGTTAGAGTATACAGTTTGACACCTAAAAGTGAACTTAGGGTTCCTAGGCCTCAGAGGGGAAGTGGTATACCTAATGCTCATGATGAGAAGTTGAGTTCCTATAGAAGCGAGCATGGTAATCCTCATGTGTTTCATGAACCCCTCACAGCTAGGTTGATGATAAAGAAAGGTATGATCTTGATCCAACATTGAGGAAAGAGGACAAGTATGACCTAGCATGGTATAGTAAGTGATCTGCTTGTGCCGTAATGACTTTCTAGGGTTAAGTAGGCTCGTATGGATGTAAACCCTAGACCTAAGAGCTTTTGTGACCTTAGAGATAGTTTTCCTCCCATCCTGGGAGAGGGACCCCTTTGGAAGGGTGTATATCAGTTTTGGTGGTTCAAGGTAACCTAAAGAGGTCTCATAGGATCTTGAGAAGCTAAGTGAAAGGTACATGGTATGAGAATGAATCTACAGACCCGTAGATATCCATCTCTAAGTGCATGCTGATGTGTTACCATGGAGGTAACTGGTATAGGGCTTGACCAAGGTAGGCAGGTTGCCATGATCCCGATGAAAGGATGAAAGTCAACCCATGAATGCAGAAAGAGAGATGATGAAGGCTTGGGTAAGGTTCTAAGTGAACATGTACTATGATGGAGAATCCTAAGTCTATCCTAGGGTCAGGTAGGGATAAGACCGATGAAAATAGGAGTTGCCTAATTCCTCAAATGCACATGACCATAGGGTCGGGAGGTAACAACTATCATTGTCTGAGGGCCATGGGTTAGGAGGTTGATCACCTTCATAATCTCATGGGACCCGAAGGGTAGATGAGTAGGGCACTCTCTTGATGCATGAGGGAAGAGGGATGACCCCAAAAGAGTCGGTACCCTATAGACCTAGAGGATATGACCAAGGATATAAACCTCAGTAGGTTCAAGACTAGTCGGATATCATGAAGAAACATATGTGGCATGTTGCAACTTAGATTTAAAGGTGTATTGGTAAGGTGGGATGTACCATCTCTACTCTTGGAACAGGAAGAACTCTGTATTTGGACTGCAGCCAAATGCTTATTTCCTCTTGTTATGGGGGTGAGAGATAGTACATTATGCATGTCATACACCAAGGATAAGAGATTATGTAGGTTGGAACGTTGCCAAGAGAAACGGGAATAGAAAAGATATCTACCCTGGTAAAGTGAATGATACATGGATGGTTTGTAAGCACTAAGAGGAATGAGGTAGTCCCCTTATGAGGATATTTTTTTATCATAAGCTATGTGGAACTTACAAGTTATACCAGGTTGAGTTTGGTCACCATGATGATGAAATCAGAGAGTGTTCTTAATGGAGATAGACATGGAGTTTGAGGTAATATGATAAGTGAAATACATGGAAGTGTATGTCTTCAATGTTACCTAATATCTAAGGATGTGAGGTGGTAATGGATGCTCTGGTTGAGATACATCTGACTTGTTTGACTAGAAGCTAGAAAAGGTTGTTGGGCTAACCCTAAGTTCGAAAGGGAGATGTGTTTGGATAACACTCAGATATAACAAGATTCGTTTAAAAGTTATGGTTGTTTGGTTAGCCAGTCTAGTCCTGGATGCAATGAAAGGATGGTGGTAAAACCTCAGATGTACTTCTTTGGAATAGAAGGTGATGAAACCCCGACTAGAGTGGTTTAGGGTTTCGAAGGAATCGATCTTGGAAGAATCATGACATACAGGAAATCATGATACACTATGGAAAATGGCAATATCACTTTAGATGCTTAAGATGAAGTTGCATGTGGTTTATGACCATGCAAGCCAGGAGGTAAAGGACGAACCCCAGTAACCCAGTGTATCGATCCCTGAGAGGGAATGAGAGCTCAACACTATGGATGTTGTGATAGGTCTTCCCTGGACCGAAGAAGGTCGAGATGCAATATGGGTTATGGTAGATCGCAGTACCTAGATGACATAAGAAAGAGTTCTGTCAAGGGACAGATCTAGTTGAACTACCCGTGAGAGAGATGGTTCAACTACACCATGAAGCGAGTTCAAAGGTTCTTGAGTTTGAACTAAAGGTTCCCTTCCAAAAGGTGGAAGTAGGTACATTGAGAACTCTATGTTAGTATAGTTTATCACCCCTAACTATGGTTAGTATGATCCAGACTAAAAGGTCTGATAAGGGCATGTGTGCTCGTTCAGGGTGATATCTAGAGACAGTTCTTGTCCTATGAAAGATGTGACAATGACCACCATAGCCAGTATCGAGTTTTATATAAAGCTCTATAAGGGAGGATGTGTCGGTCACCCCTTTAGTAAGGTGATGTTGGTGAAAGGACCACATGATGGTTAGAAAAGTACCACATGATGGTTAGAAAAAGGGACCCCAGTGCGTGTAGATGAAGTCACTTTGATTGTGCAAGGGATGAAAGGAGCCTAGAGACGATGAGAGTCGTGAGTAGATGCAAAGTAGACTGACATACAAGTTACTGTGGGAGAAAATGTGACATGAAAATCCGACCCCTCTAAGTTATAACTAAGAGAGCTGAGTCCCCGATACATGGGTCCATTAGAGATGGATGGGTGGAGAAGGTTAGGTTTGACCCTACCCCTCAGGATAGAGTAATGGGAGAAGTTTTCCATGTGTCCAATTTAGAGCGCTATGTGAGGTACCCCGACCATGTGCTAAGCAATGAACCTAGTGAGCCCCAAGGGAGGCTGAAATGGCCTGAGTCACCTGTGTAGTTTATAGACGCCAGGATGAAAGAACTCAGAGAAAAGAATATGTGATGATAAAGGTTCTTTGAAAATTCCATGAGTATGGCAAAGCCACATAGGGGCCAATGATGGACATGGAAAAGTCTTATCCTGAATTGGTTGTTTGCTTGTTTGAATTTTGAGGACAAAATTCCTATAAGAGGGGAAGGATGTTATAACCCCAATTTTTGGGTACAATTAGTGATAAATGTGATTTCTCATATTAAAGATAATTGAACAAATAATGATATGATTTGTTTTGAATAAATGGATTCCTTTCACAATAGCCTTGATTGGTTGCTTTGTGGGCTGTATTGGCTATTGGGCCCAATAACAAGGAAATTCAAATAGTAAATGGATAATTGAATTTTCGAGAAAAGAAATATATAGAAACCTCTAAAAGGCAAATCCAAAGAGGATTTCGTGCCTCTTGGGTTCCTTTGGTACCGAGGAGACCAAGGTTGCAAAAAGAAGGTAATTAGAAAAGAAAAGGTTGATTAAGTATTTCTTTATTAAGAAAGAAATTGAAAATGATGATAAAATGCGGAAAATGAGTGGAAAGAGGCATAAATGAGTTTTCTTGGTGATAATTCGTATCCATGAGGTTTCTAATGATAAAAGGAATACCCATGAGGAAAATAAAAGTGAAATAAAAAGAAATCCTCAAAAAGAGATATTTTAATAATCAAGATAATATGAAATAATGCATATAGATGCATCTAGAAGGATAATAAGTATCCTTAAAAAGTAATTTCGAAATCATAGAGTTTCTTGGGATTCAAGGAGTCCCAATAAAGAGGAAAGAAAGAGAAAATACTAAAAAGGCAAAATAAGAGGATAATGTGTTGCATTATTAATGAATTATGAGGTATTGTTAAAAAGAATGTAATTTTTATTAAAAGAAATAGAATTTCGTATCAATGTATTAAAAAGCAAGGAAAGAGAGAATAAGTAAGAAGAAATTCGAATTCCTAATTATTCAAGAAATAGGATATACCAAAGGAGAGAGAGAGAGAAGAATTGCTTCTTTTTGAAGGAAAATGATTTCTATTAGAAGAAGGACTTTGTTTCCTTAAGGAAAGTCCTCACAGGGCTTCGTTGGCTTCACCTATAAAAGGGGTGAGACTTGGGGGCGAATCCAGAGAGATCTCACATCTACCACCCTCTTCCTTATCTTCTTCTTACTTCCTTATGTTCTAAACCCTAATCAAGGAGAAATAGTACAATCAAAGCGCAACGAGGAGCCATGGAGGGTTCATGATGGAAGCTTAATACCCCACGTTGTTGAAGGGAAAGAGGGCCTTCGTCCCCAGGCCCTAGATGAGGTGCAACAACGGCCGATCGACCTGCAGGGCAGCCGCACATCGCCAGTCTGAGGGGCGTGATGGCGGCTCTGTTGGTTGAGATTGGGTGGTGCCCCAGGTGCGGGGAGGTCCGGCGAAGGTCCGGGACCCTTTTCCGGAGACCGACGAGGTCCAGGAAGGGAGGAGAAGGTCGCAGCTGCAACTAGGGTTGCTGCGGCGCAAGCAGTAGCTGGATCGTGAGGAAGAAGAAAGGAGGAGGCCTGATTGGACAGAATTGCCCTCCACGGGCCAAAAGAACCGAGTTTTAAGTCGAGGGAAAAACCGTAATTCGGTTATATTTCTCAAACGATCCGCGTTGCATGAGCTGGATGACGTGGCGCCATCCGATTGGTCAAGTGAGTGTTTTAATGCAAAATTCATAGATAAATAACCGTAGCTCAGATTAAAACAAGTTATATATGAATTTTGATCACGAGAACACAAGGAATCCAATAAAAATAGGTTTATAGCCTGAATCTGATCATAGTTCGAAATATAGTATAAATTACCATCTTTAATGAATTAAAGATTAAGAAACCCTATTTTGATATGATTAATGTGTTTAATAGGGTTTAATGGATCTTTAGAGTTGATATTAATCTGTTAAATGTAAAAAGGAACATTGAGTTCAAAAGGAAGAACTTTGCACGTGATTAGTCTAATTTAGGGTTTATGTGCTTAAAAATGCATGGAATTTGAAAAGGGCATAAAGTTATCATCTTTAATGATTCAATTAAGGAAAAACCCTTAGATTTGATGATAGATGGATAATTCAAGCTGCTATTAACCTATTGTTAATAAAAGTGAAAATAGGATTTAAAAAGATGATCTTTTTATATAGTTGGTTTAATTTAGGGTTCTATGTACATGAATATGCCTTAATGGGATTAGAAACCCTAATTTATGTTGATATGAATTCTAATGGTTTTAATTGTACAAATCGAAGAATAAAATAGAGATACGATGATTCGAAGATAAATTGAGTACCAAAGATCTTTAATGTGAATTATTTGGATAATTAGTGTTTCCTAGTGTATAAAAGTGGAAATAGTGATAAATAAGGTTCATATATGTGAGTTGAACTATAACGAAATATGATTTGTCAATTTGAAAGAAACTGAAGATGATAATTAGCCTTAATGTTTTGGATATGACCTAAAAGGATAAAGATAATAGTTTTAGTGTAAAAGAAACATATTAGACTTAATTGACATTCAATTGTGCCTATGATGTAGAAATTAAGGTTTGTGAACTAAAAGAGCATTAAAAGTGATAAATGCATAATGAAGGCTAAAACCCTAATAAAACCCTAAAGTTGGCCTAGAAATCATAAGGTGGAATCCAAGTTGATCTTGAGGATGTTTTGAATAAAACAATGACCCTTGAATGTTATGCAATTTTTTCAGGATATTGTTGATTGCTTGTTAATTGTGTTGAATGTTAATGCATGGACATCAAGTTACTATGGATCATGTATGTGGTTACGATTATGAATAACTGCTATAGTTTCCCGATGGATTCCCGGATGTTTAATCGCATTGAATGCAACTAAAATGTTGGTTGTTTATTTATTTCTTACAACTATAAAGTGACTACGATTATTACATAAGATATGTGCCTACTAGCTCAGATCCTGGTCCCCTCTGTGTCGTAATGGCTGACCTAGTACATGGCTACCTAGAGGGTAGGTCCATCAGGTCATGAAAGACTTTGGCTGCCTAGAGGGTAGGTCCATCAAGTCACCTTTATAGAGGTACCATATAAGTCCTTACAGGGACAACACAGAGTTGTGGATAGGTATGGATTGAGTAGTTTGGCTTAAAACGTAATCTTGATTGTTAAATGATCAATTGAGTGATTACATTGTTACCTTAGTTGCATGTTTATTTGTTTCCCCCACATACCAGCTACGGCTGACCGACATTTTGTTTGTCGGTGTTTTAGGTACAATGAAAAGAACAAACATTAAAGTGGCACATGTGATACTAAATGAGAATTAAAGTGCAAAGGAGGATTAGATAGAATAGTATCGGTGTGGATAGAAGTTTAGAGATCCAAGTTTTCAAAAGGTATGCAAAATTTTATTTTCTTACAACTTTTAGTATAGTATTTTAAAATTTGATAATTATTCTTGGTTAATTGTCGAACCTTTGATCCGGAAGTCATGGGTACGGCTTCGACCTCTTGGTCTCCCTTAATTGGGAGTTATCGGGAGGTGGGGTCGTAACAAAGCCCCTTGCCACAAGGGGCAAATTTTTTTCATCCCCTTTTGTAGATTTAGACACTTCAATATCATTTCCCCCTTGCTACAAAAGGAGAAATTATAATTTCTTTAAATATATTGCATTTATATTCCAATGCCCCTTGCTTGTGAGGGCAATTCTATGTACAAAGCAACATCACCTTTCAATATACCATATTTCTTAAAATGGTAACCCCTTCCACTTAAATACATAGAGTTACATGTACTTTCACTGTGAGGCCTATGAAAAGTAGTCCGACCCTCAAACAAAGCCCTTATCTATTTAGGTGATGAGTGCTTCTAAGGCTAACTAATAACATAATGACTAGATCTAATCCTCAAGTTATATCACAAGATGTGGATGAACCAGTCATCCAATATGAATGTCTTAGGTTCTAGATTCATGAAGATTAAGAAAAATGGATCTGCCATGAAACCAAATATGAAAAGCTGATTCAACATCATCAAGATTAAACGTCTATGGTCCCTAGTCATCGGTTATCCACTAATAAACACTATGGAGAAGAAGTTAAAGGGACATACATTAATGCCTGAGGAAAACTCTAGTAGTTCAAACATCAAGAGGTAGGCGAAGATACCAATATGGATCTGTCATTTAACTACACTTTCTTTAATAGGTGGTGCTTAGGGATGCCAGCCTATCCCTCAAATTACCCATTCTAAAAGCTCTTTATGTTCTAAAACGACATCGGCATCCCATGCCTTCACTGAGCATGTAGCATGTGCTTCCCACAATACTGACACTATCGAAAGTCAACTGACCTAAAAATGATTCACAAATCAAATATCGGTAGCTAAGATGGACAAAGTCTCAATAAGTGATGTCAAATCTTTCAACAAGAAGAAGGGGAGAGGTCCTAATAGTTTGCAGTCAGTTGGCCCTCCTCTACCAATGACACTATATATTCCCTTGTACATGTCAATTTATCCATTCTAGAAGGTCTAACCCCATGTCAACATGACAATGATGCCACCACCCAAGCTTCCTATAGATTACACCTACACATATTCTAATGTAACCTCAAAATTATATAAGTCACACTAGAATGATTTACCAAAATACTAAAAAAGATTTAAGGTCAGAAGGTAGGCTTGAAATGATTCATGGACGTTAGTTATTTTATGGAGAACAACTTTCCAAGAAGTTTGAGGTCCTCGAGTATGAAAGTATAAATGACGGGAAGATCTAAATCTTCACATCCACACAAACTATTCAAACATGGTCAAAGTACAGGGTGACAATAAACTATTGGTTAGGATTTTCAAAAGACACTTGAAGGATTCGACATGGCATGGTACAACCAACAAAATCTATAATTATGATGTATTGGAATGATTTAGTCAACTTCTTCATTGAACAATATGCCTGGAACATTGAATGACTATTAAAAAGATATGAAGCCATCACATAGAATGTAAAGGAATGTTATATGCAACTTGTGGGATGGTGGAGAGAAATGGCTATACTTATTGACTATGAGACAACTTTTAAGGAAGACATACATACAACTATCAAGCCAGCTCCCTCATTATTGCCATCCACGATGACTCTTGATTCATTCATGTCCTTTTCAGATTCAATTCAAGATAGTACATATTTAAAGGCTGCAATTAATAAAAAATTGAGTTGTTAACAAACACAATCAAAACATTATATAAGAAACAAATGTATATTTTTCTTTTCTCATTAAATCTTATGAACCAACATGTTCAATTATCACAAGTCTCTTTTGAATCCACTAAAACCCAAAATAAGATCGTATTACTCAAATATAGTTCAACTTACATTAAATTACATATACATGAATGAAACAAATTCAACATACCACCCATCCAGTGAAAGAGAGAATACATGGACATTCTCGACTAAATTGTTATATTTACATTTTCTTTGCCATAATCTATTCATTGGATGTCATTATACTGAAAAGCATGTGAAACAACATTATACGACTCATATAGAGTCATAGTGACTAAAAATTTTCCACTCAACCAACTAACATGCATCCACATCAGGTTCAATTTATTCAATGTAAAAGAAACTTGTAGACTATTGGTAATCTAGTTAATAATTCTAGCATTTAGCATGTGAAATTATACTGACATTTTAACAAATAAGAGATAAATTTGTTCAATCAGTTTTATCTTCTTAACCATTCTTGAGAGGATATCTATTAATTAATCAACAAATACTATTCATTCCATATTTACATTCCTCTTATAGGAGTCACAAGGTCAGCATCCAAATGTTTATAATCTAGAAATAATAACACATTTATGTGATTCCACATCAATCAGACCAGCAACATATGCTACATTTCTTAAGCTGAAATCCACATAAAATATGTCTTCCAAAAAAGATCATTCAAATGGCATCTATAGCAAAATCATTACTAGAGTAGATATTAAATTCCATCCTAAAATGGGTGTCAATGTTTAATAATAGAAACCATATTAAATAGCTAATAATAAGGAAAGGTATTATCTTTATTAGTACAAAATTTTATTTTCCTAAATAAGAAACATACTCATATGAAATGGATTTATCAAGTTGTTAGATGAAGGAATATAACAAACATTCATCTCATATTCTACATGATTTGTCATGTTTTATTTATTTGTCGTGAAACTACTTGGCTTGTAACTCACCAAGTAGAACTCATCACACCTGAATTCCATGTCAATGACTAACTATCATTATCTTAGGGTTTAGTCGGTAACCTGAAGATTCCTTAAACAACACCCTAGTCCACTATAAGATCGCCTAAAGAGGATAAGGTAGGGATTTCAACTTTCTACCATCAGAACCTCATCTCAGGTGCATGATATAGGAGCAAATAGAACATAATATCTCATATCAAAACATTTCCCATGTTTCATAGTTTACGTTTCATAAAAGTCTATACCTTAAGTTTCAAAGTCGAAAATTTATGACCCGAATGACTCTATGTGACTCACTTCTAAATCCCAGCGTTCTAATTCAAGGTCTACATCCACACTCTAGAAATCCTTCTCATAATCCTCTGATTACTATAAGGAGGTCTATTTTATTTCCTTAATATGTACCATGAGGGAAACTCACAAAGTTCTGGAAATCTAACAAGATGTATCCATCATTTCACTTGTTGATTCATCCTCTTGTCCATCTTAAAGAAAATTGTTACAACCCCAATTTTTGGGTTCATTTGGTGAGAAATGTAATTTCTCATAATAAAGGTAAATGAACAAATAATGATATAATTTGTTTTGAATAAATGGATTTTGTTTACAATAGCCTTGATGATTGTGTTGTGCGCTTTATTGGCTATTGGGCCCAATAACAAGGAAATTCAATTAATAAATGAATAATTGAATTTTTGAGAAAAGAAAGATGTGGAAACCTCTGGAAGGCAAAAGAATGCAATCCAAGGATGGATTTCATGCCTCTTGGGTTCCTTGGGTTCCAAGGAGTCCAAAGTTGCAAAGAAAAGAAATAAGAAAAGAAAAGATTAATTAAGTATTTCTTTATTAAGAAAGAAATTGAAAACAATGGTAAAAGGTGGAAAACAAGTGAAAAGAGGTATAATTGAGTTATTCTTGGTGGAATTTCGTATTCCAAGGATTCCTAATGATAAAAGGAATACCAATAAGGAAAAATAAAAGAGAAATAAAGAGAAATCCTCAAAAAGAAATATTTTAATAAGAAATATACATGATAATGAAGAATAATGCATTTAGATGAATCTAGAAGGATAATGAGTATCCTTAAAGATGGATTTCGAAATCTTTGAGTTTCTTGGGATCCAAGGAGTCCCAATAAAGAGGAAATAAAGAAAAATACCAAATTGCAAAATAAAAGGATAATAGGAATACATAATTAATGAATTATGTGGTTTTATTAAGAAGAAAGTATTTCCTACGTAAGGAAAATATAATTTCGAGGCCAATGAATAAAAAGGCATGAATAAAGAGAATAAGAGGGAGGATTTTCATATTTCTAATTATCCATGCAATAATGAATATCAAGAAGGTAAATAGGAGAGAAGGATTTCTTTTCCATGAAGGAATTTGTTTCCTATTGGGAATAGAACTAAGTTAGCCCATAGGTGGTCGTCTTAGGGCATGGATACTCACCCTATATAAAGGGGTTAAGGCCCTAGTTCGAGTCTAAGAGAGGGAGAGAGAATCCCGCACATCCTTATCTCTTCTTCCATATTTTCGTTCTTAAACCCTAGCTAAGAGGGACTACGTGATCAGGAAGTCCTGAGGCGGCAAGGATGGATTGCAATGTCATCTTGATGCCCCAAGATGCCAAGGTGATGTGTTGCCATCGTGGCCGTGCCCTGGACAAGGCACAACAACAATCACATGGCTGTAGCACCTTCTACAGGTCGCACGACGACCCTGCTCAAACCAGCCATGTAGGTCACGAGATAGGTGGCGCTCAAGTGCGGCTAAGGTCGACGGAGGAAGGGAAGCGATCGCCGGCAAGTTTCGTGTCAAGAATTGGGAGGGAGAGCTGCGCCAAGGTCTGCGCTCGGCCGCTAGGGCGGCAGCCAATCGCTGGCGCGAGGAGGAAGAAGGCAAAGATCGGTTGGACAAGTTTGCCCCTGTGCGGGATAAAGAAGAACTCACTTACTCAGGGGTAAAAGAGTAATTGCATTTTGTTTCCAAAGAAAGCAAGCCGTGCCAATGTTGCATGTGTTGGTGATGTGGCGATCTGTTATTGGTCCAAAAAGGTAAATCTTTGCTAAATTCATATCTAAAGATTGGTAGCTCCGATGGAAATGTACAAAATATGAAAATTGATCAGGAGAATGCGTAGAATGCAATAAAAATATAATTGAAGCCTGATTCCTTATGCAATTTGAAAAGTAATGGAAGATATCAACTTTAATGTATTAATGATTAAAGAACCCTATTTTTTATATGATTAAAGTGATTAGTAGGGTTTAATTGATGATTAAGGTTGATATTAACCTGGTAATAATAAAGAGATACATTAAGATCGAAAAAGATGAATTTTGCACGTAATTAACTAAATTTAGAGTTTCCTGTGCATGAATAGGCTTTAATGGGCCTTGAAACCCTAATGTTGATAATTAGGACTACTAAAGGCTTTAATTATTCGATTTCATATATAGAACTGAGTTTTCATGATTATAAGCTATTTCGAGCATTAAAGTTCCTAATTTGTGGATAAATAACCTTAATATAGAAATTAGGGTTTTTGAATGAATCAAGGTAGTATTAGAGCATAATGAACTACAAATTGATGATAAACGAGCATAATGACTTGGTCATGGATTAAAGAGGATAAAAATGATAGCTTTAATGAAAAGAGGCTTAATAGGACTTATACAATGGTTAATTATACCTTAAATCCGAAACTGAGGATTAGATGTTGAGATAATTAGGGTTTGTGATAAATTGCATTAAATTAGGGTTTAAAATAGTAAAAGATGAAGGGAAACCCTAATTGCAATAGAAACCCTAAAAGTGAATTAGAAACCCTAGGAAGCGAGCTAGGTTTAATGGATCTTGATGATATGAATAATAAAAAGGGAATTACGTGATTATTTCAGGATCTTGTTGAAAATGCTTGCTTGCTTGGATTCTTATTTGCATGGATATTTGTGTTCAAATCGTCAGATCAGGTATGTGGTTAATTATGATTAATCACATTAGTTTCCCGAGGGATTTCCAAATGTTTCCTCACATTGAATGCAATCTAAACAGTTTGGATGTTCATACTACAATTATAAAGTCACTATGACTATCATAGTTATATATACATGTGAATTCTCACACCTACATGCCACCCTGATGGAAGATGCCATAAAGGTCAGGCCCAGGAGGGTAGACCAATGGGCACCATGAGAGGTGACCCCAGACACCAAGCTCGGGAATGAGAATATGGTCTATGATGCATGCCTATGGAGCACCATGAGAGGTGACTCCCAGGCACCAAGCTCGGGATTGAGAAGGTGGCCTTAAGTCAATGGCAAAAGAGAAACCCTAGAAGGGTATGCCAGGGTTAGGGCAAAAGTGGTGGAGAATGACACATTGAAAATGTAAAGTGGCTTGTTAAATAATTTGATTGTGATTATTAAATTGTTTGCCATAATTGCAAGATTTTGGTTGTTCCCACATACCATTATATTTCGATATACTGACCGACATTTTGTTTGTCGATATTTTAGGAACAACAATTGAAAGAACAAACCGTAAAGTGACACATTGTGGAAATAAGAAATAAAGTGCAAGGAGGATTAGATAGAATAATTCAATCTCTAGACAGATAGATTTCCAAAGTTTTCAAAGGTAAGTAAAGTTTTAATTTTATACCAAATTCTAGTTAGTTAGTAGAATTTCATAATTATTATTGATTATTTGTTGAACCTTTGATCCTGTTAATTGAATAACGGCTCTGACCTTCGGGTCTCCCTTAATTGGGGGTTACCGGGAGGCGGGGTCATTACAATTGGTATCAGAGCATAGGTTCCTCATCTAATCATGAATAATTATTAAATTTTACAAATCGTGTAGAACCCGAGGGAGTTATTAGAGGATTGTCCAAAAGATTGAGGTGTCTAGAAAAGGATCACATCTGGGGGCTGGCAATATTTTCCTCTGCACCGCTAGTCAAAATACGAGGAATCCCAGATTGTATGACTGTCTGGCCGATGTCTTAGGATATGACTTGAAATAAGATACCTTTTAGGACTCTCTCATCTTGTTCATCCCTTCGCAACTCAAATTCTGATAAGGACCTTAAGGATTAGGGTTTCCTCTCTTCTCCTTGCCCTCTTGAGGTATGGGTAAGGTTAATAAGGATTAAGGAATCCTCCACCAAATTAATAAAAAAGCATGTAAATAAGATGTCATGGATATAAGCTTAATAGAGTAAGCGTAAAAGAATAAATACATGCTTAGGTTGTTTGACATAAGTTGTCATTGCCCTTAGGAGAGACCTGAGGCTGGACCTTCTTGTCAGGAGGATGAGTAGAGAAAGTGAGTCTTGGAGGTAGAGATCTCCATTAAAGTAGAGACCTAGCACATCCTTTGAGGATGATGTTAACCCTAACCCTAAGTGAAGGTTAGAGAGAGAGAGATGACATGATGAGTTAGATGTCATGGATGACTGGGTGTTTGGTTGGATATGCCTTGGGTTTGCCATACGAGCCATGAGAGGTTGGATAACCTAGTACCTTTGGCAACCCAACCCTGGGAGGGGTCGTGCATGTTTGAGCGAAGGATAGCTCCTTCATGGATGAAGTTAGAGAAGAACCTATAGAACCCTATGGGCTTGTACAAGTAGGTTATAGCTTGCACCCAGAGTACGTCAGTAGTATTGACAGTAGGATGAAACCCTGGACAAGGAATCATAATGGATGGCTTATGAGATAAGCATAAGGGGTTATGGATAATCTTGAGTAAACATAAGTTCGAGCATAGGCTTATCTCAGGTAGGGGCATGCTTATGAGCTTGATCCTTCATGAAGAAAGGACCTCTTATAGAGAGGTTGGTTGTAGGATTAGCTCTAGAGAGAGAGAAGGACCTTAGGAAAGAAGGTTGGAAGCCTAAAACCCTAAAATTTGAGGAATAGTGGGAGTTGAGGATGATGCGACCTAAGTGGATGAAAGTGGTTGCAGTATGCTTGACCCTTGGAGGCTGATGATGTCTTGGTTTCCCTTAGAGGAACCAAACCCTAGAGAGAGGTTGATGCTTCAGGTACCTATGTGCCTATGGTATAAGTGGTTACCTGCTGAGATGAGACAAAGAGTGCCTTAGACCCTGAGGAGGTTTAAGTAGCAAGTTGTGAGGCTTTGTACCTGGTTGGTTATCCTTGAGGAGGACTCAACTCTGAGGTGTTTCTCATATAAAAGGATCATGGGAGTACATGACATACCTTGGACATGTTTGATTCGTGGTTAAGAGGTTGAGCAGACCGTTGGACATCAAGAAAGTGAACCTAGGGTTCCTAGGTCTAAGAGGGGAAGTGATGTACCTGATGCTCATGATGAGATTTGAGTCTCTATAGATCCGAGCATGGTACTCCTCATGTGTAGAGGAAAAAGGAAACCCCTTAAGTTAAAGGTATGTTTGATGAACCCCTCACAACTAAGTTGGTCTAATATTGAGGATGAGAACAAGTATCATCTAGCATGGTTTAGTAGGTGGTTCGCTTGTGCCCTAGTAGTTGCTGGGTTAGGCATGCTCATGTGAATGTAAACCCTAGGGATGGTTGTGACCTTTGTTATCAAGGTGTAGTTTTCTCCCATCCTGGGAGAGGGACCCTTTTGTAGGGTGTATACCAATTTTGCTGGTTTTGAGGTAACCTAAAGAAGTTTCATAGGATCTTGAGAAGATAAGTGAAAAGTGCATGGAATGAGAATGAACCTGTAGACCCATAGATAACCATCTCTAAGTTCATGTGGATGTGTTACCATGGAGGTAACCAGTATGGGGCCTGACCAAAGTAGGCAGGTTGCCATGACCCCTATGAAGAGATGGAAGTCAGTCGAGAATGCAGAGAGAGATGATGAAGGCTTGGGTAAGGTTCTAAGTTGGACATGTACTATAATAGAATCCTAAGTCTGTCCTAGGGTCAGGTAGGGATAAGACTGATGGAAGAAGGAGTTGCCTAATTCCCTAGTTGCACATGACCATAGGGTCAGGAGGTAATAGCTATCATTGCCTGAGGGCCATGGGTTAGGAGATTGATCACCTTCAGGAACTCATGGGACCCAAAGGGCAGATGAGTAGGGCACTCTCTAAATGCATAAGGGAAGAGGGATGACCCCCAAAAGTACTGGCACCCTATAGACCTAGAGGAGATGACTAAGGAATGTGTGTAAACCTCAGTAGGTTCGAGACCAGTTTTCCATGGAAGTAATTTGGATATCATGATTTTTGTGATGTAGAGACTTATGTGGCACGTTGAAACTTAGATTTGAAGGTGTACTGGAAAGGTGGGATGTACCATCTCTACTCTTGGAACAGGAAGAACTATGTATTTGGACTGCAACCAAATGCTTATTTCCTCTTGTTATGGGAGTGAGAGATAGGACAATACGCATGTCATACACCAAGAATAGAGATGATGGGAGTTGGAAAGTTGCTACAAGGTATGGGAACAAAGATGATAGCATACCCTTGTGGAGTGAATGATACATGGATGGTTTACAAATAGTAAGAGAAATAAGGATGTTTTTAGCAGAAGCTATGTGGAACTTGCAAGTTAACCAAGGTTGAGTTTGATCACCATGAGGATGAGCTCAGAGTTTCTTGATGAAGACAAACTTAGAGTTTGAGATGAGATGATAAGTATAATACATGGAGGTGTATGTCTTCGACGTTACCTAACACCTAAGGATAAGAAGTGGTAATGAATGCTCTGGTTGAGATATAGCTACCCAGTTTAGATGGAAGCTAGAAGAAGTTGAAGTTGTTATGCTAACCATAAGTTGAGAAGAAGAGATAAGTTTGGCTAACACCCAGAGGTATCAATAGCGGTTAATCAAGTAAATGATTGTTCAGTTAGTCAGCCTAGTCTGTGATATAATGAAAGGATGGTTGTAGAACCTCAGATGTACTTCTTTGGAAAGGAAAGTGATGAAACACTGATGAGAGTGGTTTAGGGTTTTTGAGGTATCAAGCTTGAGGAATCATGACATATAGGAGATCATGGTTTTAAGATCACCAAACACCGTGATACTACAAAGATAGTAAGTGATAGTAGCACTTTGGTTGCTTGATGTGGAGTTGCATGTGACAGGTGGCCATGCAAGCCAGGGGTGAAGGAAGAATACCAGTAACCCAATGCTTTGACATAGAGGATAAAGAGTCCTCGAGAGGGAATGGGAGTTCACCACTATGGATGTTGTGGTAAGTCTTCCCTTGAACAAGAAAGATCAAGATGCAATATGGGTTACGGTAGATCGCCTTACCTAGATAACATGTTAAAGAAAGAGTACTGTCAAGGGACAGATCTAGTTGAACTACTTATAAGAGAGAGAGATGGTTCAACTACACCATGATGTGAGTTCAAAAGTTCTTGGGTATGACCAAGGTTCACTTCCATGAGGTGGAAGTGGATACATGAAGAACTCAATGATAGTACAGTTTATCACCCCATACTAATGGACAATATGATCCAGACTAGAGGGTCTGATGAGAGCATGTGTTCTCATTCAGGGTGATACATAGAGATAGTTCTTAAGATGTGATGTTAACCACCATAGCCTTTATCGGAATGCAAGAAGTCTTATAGAGAGGTTGTTTCGGTCACCACTTCATTAAGATGATGTTGGTGAAGGAGGCCTCACAAAGGTCAGAAAAGAACCTCAGTGTGTGTAGATGAAGTTGCTTTGATCGTGCAATGGCTGAGAGAGAGCCCAGTGGTGACATGAGTCACGAGCGGATGCAAAGCAGACTGACATGCAGTTCACTGTGGGAGAATATGTGATGTGAAAATCTGACCCCTCTAAGCTTCAGCTGAGAAAGTTGAGTCCCCAATATATGGGTCCATTTTAGATGGATTGGTGGAGATGGTTGTGTTTAGCCTTGCCCCTCAAGAATAACATGATGTGTAATGTGTTCCATGAGTCCAATCTAGAGCACTATGTGAGGTACCCAAGCCATGTGCTGAGCCTTGAACCTATTCAACTTTTGAGAGGCTGAAATGTCCTGAGTCACCTATGAGGGTATGATACACCAAGGTAAGAAAGAACTCAGATGGAAGAATATGAGATGATGAAGGTTCTTGGGTTAGCACCATGGAAAGGGTGAAGTCACATGGGATCCCTAATGGACGTATGAAAGGCTTATCCTGAACTATTTGTTTGCTTGATGGAATTTTGAGGACAAAATTCTTATAAGAGGGGAAGGATGTTACAACCCCAATTTTTGGGTTCATTTGCTGAGAAATGTAATTTCTCATAATAAAGGTAAATGAACAAATAATGATATAATTTGTTTTGAATAAATGGATTTTGTTTACAATAGCCTTGATGATTGTGTTGTGGGCTTTATTGGCTATTGGACCCAATAACAAGGAAATTCAATTAATAAATGAATAATTGATTTTTTAAGAAAAGAAATATGTGGAAACCTCTGGAAGGCAAAAGAATGCAATCCAAGGATGGAAGTCATGCCTCTTGGGTTCCTTGGGTTCCAAGGAGTCCAAAGTTGCAAAGCAAAGCAATAAGAAAAGAAAAGATTAATTAAGTATTTTTTTATTAAGAAAGAAATTGAAAACAATGGTAAAAGTAGAAAACAAGTGAAAAGAGGTATAATTGAGTTATTCTTGGTGGAATTTTGTATTCCAAGGATTCCTAATGATAAAAGGAATACCAATGAGGAAAAATAAAAGAGAAATAAAGAGAAATCCTCGAAAAGAAATATTTTAATAAGAAATATACATGTTAATGATAAATAATACATTTAGATGAATCTAGAAGGATAATGAGTATCCTCAAAGATGGATTTCGAAATCTTTGAGTTTCTTGGGATCCAAGGAGTCCCAATAAAGAGGAAAGAAAGAAAAATAACAAATTACAAAATAAAAGGATAATAAGAATACATAATTAATGAATTGTGTGGTTTTGTTAAGAAGAAAGTATTTCCTATGTAAGGAAAATATAATTTTGAGGCCAATGAATATAAAGGCATGAATAAAGAGAATAAGAGGGAGGATTTTCGTATTTCTAATTATCCATGCAATAATGAATATCAAGAAGGTAAATAGGAGAGAAGGATTTCTTTTCCATGAAGGAATTTGTTTCCTATTGGGAATAGAACTAAGTTAACCCATAGGTGGTCATCTTAAGGCATGGATACTCACCCTATATAAAGGGGGTAAGGCCCTAGTTCGTCCAAGAGAGGGAGAGAGAATCCCGTACATCCTTATCTCTTCTTCCATATTTTCATTCTTAAACCCTAGCTAAGAGGGACTGCGTGATCAGGAAGTCCTGAGGCGGCAAGGATGGATTGCAATGTCATCTTAATGCCCCAAGATGCCAAGGCGATGTGTTGCCATCGTAGTCGTGCCCTGGACAAGGCACGGCTACAGCCGCATGGCTGCAGCACCTGCTGCAGGTTGCACGATGACCCTACTCAAACCAGTCATGCTGGTCACGAGATAGGTGGCGCTCAAGTGCTGCCAAGGTCGGCGGAGGCAGGGAAGCGATCGCCGGAAAGTTTCATGTCAAGAATTGGGAGGGAGAGCTGCGCCAAGGTCTATGCTCGGCCGCTAGGGCGGCAGCCAACCGCTGGCGCGAGGAGGAAGAAGGCAAAGATCGGTTGGACAAGTTTGCCCCTGCGCGGGATAAAGAAGAACTCACATACTCAGGGGTAAAAGAGTAATTGCATTATGTTTCCAAAGAAAGCAAGCCACGCCAACGTTGCATGGGTTGGTGACGTGGTGATCTGCTATTGGTCCAAAAAGGTAAATCTTTGCTAAATTCATATCTAAAGATTGGTAGCTCCGATGGAAATGTACAAATATGAAAATCGATCAGGAGAATGCGTAGAATGCAATGAAAATATAATTGAAGCCTTATTCCTTGTGCAATTCAAAAAGTAATGAAAGATATCAACTTTAATGTATTAATGATTAAAGAACCCTATTTTGATATGATTAAAGTGATTAGTAGGGTTTAATTGATTATTAAGGTTGATATTAACCTGTTAATAATAAAGAGATACATTAAGATCGAAAAAGATGAATTTTGCATGTAATTAAATTAATTTAGAGTTTCATGTGCATGAATAGGCTTTAATGGGCCTTGAAACCCTAATGTTGGTAATTAGGACTACTAAAGGCTTTAATTATTTGATTTCATATATAGAACTGAGTTTTCATGATTATAAGCTATTTTGACCATTAAAGTTCCTAATTTGTGGATAAATAACCTTAATATAGAAATTAGGGTTTTTGAATGAATCAAGGTAGTATTAGAGCATAATGAACTACACATTGATGATAAACGAGCATAATGACTTGGTCATGGATTAAAGAGGATAAAAATGATAGCTTTAATGAAAAGAGGCTTAATAGGACTTATACAATGGTTAATTATACCTTAAATCTGAAAATGAGGATTAGATGTTGAGATAATTAGGGTTTGTGATCAATTGAATTAAATTAGGGTTTAAAATAGTAAAAGATGAAGGGAAACCCTAATTGCAATAGAAACCCTAAAAGTGAATTAGAAACCTTAGGAAGAGAGCTAGGTTTAATGGATCTTGATGACATGAATAATAAAAAGGGAATTACGTGATTATTTCAGGATCTTGTTGAAAATGCTTGCTTGCTTGGATTCTTATTTGCATGGATATTTCTATTCAAATCATCAGATCAGGTATGTGGTTAATTATGATTAATCACATTAGTTTCCCGAGGGTTTTTCGAATGTTTCCTTGCATTGAAATCAATCTAAACAGTTTGGATGTTCATACTGTAATTATAAAGTCACTATGACTATCACAGTTATATATACATGTGAATTCTCACACCTACATGCCACCCTGATGGAAGATGCCATAAAGGTCAAGCCCAGGAGGGTAGACCAATGGGCACCATGAGAGGTGACCCCAGAGACCAAGCTCGGGAATGAGAAGGTGGTCTATGATGCATGACTATGGAGCACCATGAGAGGTGACTCCCAGGCATCAGGCTCGAGATTGAGAAGGTGGCCATAAGTCAATGGCAAAAGAGAAACCCTAGAAGGGTATGCCAGGGTTAGGGCAAAAGCGGTGGAGAATGACACATTGAAAATGTAAAGTGGCTTGTTAAATAATTTGATTGTGATTATTAAATTGTTAGCCATAATTGCAAGATTTTGGTTGTTCCCACATACCAGTATATTTCGATATATTGATCGACATTTTGTTTGTCGGCATTTTAGGAACAACAATTCAAAGAACAAATAGTAAAGTGACACATCGTGGAAATAAGAAATAAAGTGCAAGGAGGATTAGATAGAATAATTCAAGCTCTAGATAGATAGATTTCCAAAGTTTTCAAAGGTAAGTAAATTTTTAATTTTATACCAAATTCCAGTTAGTTAGTAGAATTTCATAATTATTATTGATTATTTGTTGAACCTTTGGTCTTGTTAATTGAATAACGGCTCTGACCTTCGGGTCTCCCTTAATTGGGGGTTACCGGGAGGCGGGGTCGTTACAATAATTCAATTCATAATTTACCATGTGTGTGTGCTCTCATGTAACTAGAATGGCATGTATCAGATTAGGGTTAGCAATAAAGACAATCATTAAAACAAGAAGCACAACAATGTGTAATTAACAACATACATGTTTCTTTCACATCCACACCATTCATGTGATTCATCACCAATGGCTTATTATCTCTAAGATATAATCTCACTATCAAGTATTTACCCTAATGATGGTTTCTCCTATATGATTAATTTATATGAAATTTTAACCTACCACATTTCCATCATTTCATTGGATCTCACACTTCTCATTATATACATTTATAGTGACACTAGAACCCACAAAAAGATTAATGAATAAGCATATTTTATTATTCATGACCAAAATCATCTTCATAATGCAACACAAGGAATACCTCACTTATATTTTTTAGTAGTAGTCTCAAGTATAAGCATTCATACCACATAATTAATTTCATATTGAATTCTTATCGATACCAGTCAACAACCATGATTTACTCTCTTCTAATTAATCCAAGATGTATTCAAAGATTCATATTCATTTTTCATTTGTTCATTTTTCATTTTTGTTAGCTTCACTAAGCATATTAGGTTAGATTAGATTCTTAGATACACTAAGATAACTACTTTTTTCTCTCTCCATTTTAGATTCATCACACTTGAATTCTTTCATTTCATATTCATCACCATTGTTGGAATTTATCATTTTTTATTTACTTAATCCACATGCTTCTTTGTAAAGGCCTAATCTTTACAAGTACTTTTTTACAGAAAAGTTTACCAAAAAATATAAACAAGTCATTTCATTCATACAATTTTCTGTTAGTACACAATGTTCTTAGAAAAAATACATATTCATCAAATACTAGTGAATAAAATTTTATCTAATCTCATCTTCATCTTCTAAAATAGGGAATCTCATGAAATCTCTTCTATTCTTGCATTGATCACATCTCCATGAATTCCCAGAGAGTACAAAACCAAACATGGGTCCTAAGAATTGAATAATGGGTCAGCCAAATAACCACTACAAAATTGATATTTGGAAAGTAAAAGTATGAACCTATCTACAAATGATTCTTATGACAAAATGCAAAGAGTTAAATGATGTAGTAAAGTATCAAAAGAAAAAAGGGTTTTCAAGGGTAATAGGATTCAATATCAAATTTTGAGAAAAAAATCAAAATTTCAAATAGATAGCCCATGTCCATGTTTATTTTGTTGGGGAAGCTATGTGTTCTCTCTTACAAAGAACAACAACACACCAGCTAAGAATCCTAGTATACTGTGGGACTTTATGCCCTTTAACTCTGTGTACAGGCGTGGACGTGTAATTCCACTAGCCTAATGGGCACTAACCTGCCCTTTTCAGACATTTAAATAGTATGCTACTATTTTTAAAGTTATTTGTTGGTGACCTTTCAGGGAGGAAGGTTAAAGTTTTAAAACAATTCAGGCCAACCAATATCTACTATGCATGTTGTTAAGAGGGAATTTAACTTTACTAAAGTAATATACTTTTGTACCTTTGAATAATAAATATCCATTATGCAAAATTCCAAATATTGACTCGAAGTGAAAAGAGGTCTACAAATGTACAGAAATATTTTTCATTATATGGCTTGGAACTAAGTGTTGTTCAAGTTCATTATTAGCATTAGGGTTTTTCATATAGGAGTATGGGTTTCATCTATTTCTCCATTCTAGTCTTTTCTAGAGTATTAACTAAATTATATGTTGTCATCATCTCATAATTATATATAACATCATCATATCATAATATCAACATCTTCTTAATGTAGGGTTTTAGATTTATTTTCTTTCTAAGATCCATCTTTAGCCACATAAGTCTAAAGATTCGTCTAAAGTAGTTCTATCAAAATATAAAGTTACCCTTAGTTACATTTATAAGAGCATTTTTCTTTATATATATATATATATATATATATATATATATATATATATATATATATATATATATTCTCATATAGAAATTTTCTTAAAATAGGATAATCAATATCCATAATATCTTAATTAGTATCGTATGTTAAAACATTGTGCATATACATAGGGTTCTAAAGCCAAAACATTTCCATATATGATCCATGGAACTATTTATTTTTAGGCCTCAAACATGTAAATAATTACAAGTACGGGTTTAGTACCAATTTTGATGCACGAGAGGAAGTAGCTTAACTTATAGTTCAACGTAACTTATATTTTTTTCTTCTCAAAACATTATCTACACTCATCAACATAGTTCAATATAAGTCATCAACCTACATTGCATCTCAAAATAATATCATATGTATACAACCATATCTAGGATTGTTTTCCTAGCTAATGAAATTGTTACTTGCTATAGAAAACTTTCATAATTGCTAATATGGATGTGTATCAATATGTATTCTGGTATAAGTAGTTCTAAGACGTTGGACTATTTAATCTAGTTTATGCATCCACTCTTCTATTTCTAAATTGGACATCGTGTAATACGAACATACATTATACGAGTATACGGTATATTATGAAGTCAAATGCACCAAATAAGTATATTAATAGGTATATAGGCGTGGTCAATAATTAGGAACGAATTAATTAGTGTAGTTGATATTTTAGTTATGTTTTAGTATATTGCATGCCTTGTCACTATCTCCTCCTCTCTCTTCAAAACCCCACCTCCTAAAAAAAGGAGAGAAAAATGTCCAATGTACACTATAACAAATTTCTATTTGATCATATCATGTTATTATAGAACCGGTCCTATAATAAATTTTCCCATAAAAAAACTTACTATAGTACCGGTCCTATATTATTTTTATACGACAACCAATCACAATGCACTATCTCCTCCTCTCTCCTCTTCAAAACCCCACCTCCTAAAAAAAGAGAGAAAAATGTCCAATGTACACTATAACAAATTTCTATTAGATCCTATCATATTATTATAGAACCGGTCCTATAATAAAATTTTCAATTGTCATTATTAGGTCAACTATGTTGATATCAGTCTTGACAACACAGATCTACAAGAGGTACGAACTTCTTTATATTAAAGTGGACATACTAATGCATATGTTCATATACTATATAGGTGATGACCAAGATATCTAACTGAGTATTACAATTATCAGTTACCTACTTATTACTCTTTAGTATAACACGATTCCAGATCTACTACATGTATTCAATCATTTCAGCAAAAGAAAATTAATAGACTGAAGTCATTGACGTTAATGAACTAGTATGTATATATACTAACTAATCTAGAGCATGCGTATACATTGTGAGTTGGTTACGATTACTAATTAACATATTTATATTATCAAGTTGTTATCGGATCGGCTACTCTTCTTTATCTTATTAAATTAAATTCTGAAATCAGATCACAGGAAACGACATACTGACATATGGTTTCGTATGTTGGAAGTTGATTCTTTAGATCAGTCTCCTGATCAGATTCTGGTTAACACATCCCGCTTCTCTCTGGTTCCCTGGCGGAGGTGGTGTTTGTGATTCGGCTTCTCGATGAGCTCTCCGGTTCCTTCACAGATCTAATGCGTAGGTACCCTTGTTCTAGCAATGCAACACCAAATTTAGGCTCTAGGAGAAAACATATCTTCTACCCCTCGGACCTCCTGGAGTTTTGGCGAAGCAAGTTGCACCATGACTCACAGATTGTTGTGGGATTAACAAGGAAAGGGGAGACGAACTTCCGCGCTTCTCTATTGTGTGGGATCATCGAGAAGCTAGGAGACCAAGCGGCAGCAGGGCCGTGGTATGCAGGCGGCGGTCAGGTGCACCTTGTTAGCCGCTGTCATTGTAGCAAGGAGTGTCTTGTGGCTGTTAATTACAGGAGTAATGGTGGAGTCAAGAGGACTAGATAGGTGTTGGTTAGAGAAGAGGATTGATTGCAGATATCGGATTAAATCAGGAAAGTTTAGGTGGTGGCATTATGGCCTTTGCAGTGATGCAGGTCGCCGGGTTATCTGTGGTGGCCGCCGGACTGGAAGCCGGCTGCGGATTGCTAGTGACGGCGTCATCAGTAGGAGGTCAGAGGCTAAGCAGCGATCTGACGAGGGGCAAAGGTGCTCCAAGGTTGAAGGGCATTGGACACTAGTCCTAAGGGTCGAGTAGATGTCCATGGGTGCGGCCGGCGGCCTGGGTTTGCAGACGGCAGAGAGGTTGAGAGGTGGCGTCTACATTTGCAGACTACCTTCCGCCGCCACAGATGCTTGTGCCTGCAATTGTTTGCAGGTCTGTTGCTTCATGTATCCATGGTTGTAGGGATTCCTACATAGGCTAGAGGCAGGGTTCTAGGACTTAAGGAGATATGGTAAAAAGTATTCACAAGGTGAGTGCAAAACAGAAGGTCTTCATGCCTTCCAAGAAGGTTTGAAAATGAATTGTTACTACTGCCGTTTTTCTCTGATCGGGAGGAAAGAGAAGCCATGTCGGTGCCCCTCTAGGGTTTGGGAAGGCACGGGCTGAACATGGGAGTGAGATTTTGAGGGTTGAGGGTTGGCGCACGGGCTGGCGTTGTTCAGGGGGAGGCAAGGCAACCCTGGCGATCATCCCCTTCAAAACATGATCGGCAGGGTTGCCTTGAAATCCAGTACGTTACATTCTCTTTAATTGAAATATTTCATAATCTAACTTTATTGTATTAATTTAAATTTAGGTTAACACAAATATATTTTAGATAAAAACTTTACAAACTTCCTCATACTCATTTTCTTAATATTTCATTCATTACTTATCATCACAAACTTGTTCACCCTTGTCCATTTCCTTTATTGGATTTTACGTACATGTACCATATAATTTGACTTCTAATGGAATTTTGTTATATAAAAATACTCATCCCATTCCTTATCAAACTACTTAATTTAAGAAGTATAGATTAGGCTTATCTCTCCTACTCCTTAATCCCTAGTCATCTTCTTAGTTCATTATTATGTGACGCATAGAAAAGACTTGCATTCATGTGTGATTTACTCAACTTTTCTTAAATTATACTATACAAAAAGAGAAATCGATCTCCAATTCTTCCCCTCCCTACAAAAAACATCCCATCTCTCAAAAAATCCTATCCTTCGTCTTCATCCTCAAAGGAAAGTTGGCATACTCCAGATAAAACAAATCAAACCTCTGCTTTTCAAGACTCTTCTCAACACTTAAAGGATAACTCCATGCAGAGTGCGGAACCGAAGAGCCCTCTTCAGAAAACAAACACAAGCTACATCCAAAAGATCCTGCAGCCCGGCCTCTCTTTCAACAATGGATCAAGTATCTCAAACAGGGCTAAGAAAGGTATTTCTCCTTCCCCCTCTATCTGTTTTAATTCTTCAGCATCATCTCTTTCTATATCTACATCCTTAAAAAATAAAGTTCAAAATAAGCCTGATACTATAGATGAACTAGCCTCTTGGTCTAGTTTAAAAAGTTTTTCTTCATTTGCAAATAAGATTGGTTTCTGCTTTGAAAGGGAAAATGATGCTCAGTATATCCTAAATGACCTTGAATCTTATATGGGCTGGTCAAACAGACGTTGTTAGTCTTGCCTTTCTATCTATTGGCCTTCCTCTGTTTTTCTTTTTTAAATGAAAATCTCTACTTGGAACATCTGTGGAGCTTCTAACTTACAAAGAAGAAAAAAATCCGATCACATATTTATAAAAATAAAATAGACCTTATTTCTATTCAAGAAACAAAGACCTTCCTCACCCCTTTTGCTCTCAAAACGATTGGAGGAAATAGAATCACAAACTGGATTCAACTTCCTCCCAAGGGCTTCAAAGGTGGCATTCTTGTGGGTTACAACAACCAGGCCCTTATGCTACAAAATTCCTCAATTCAAAACTTTTCGATTACTATTGATTTCAAAAATCTTTCTGATGACTTCTTTTGGTCTTTCTCTGGCATTTACAGAGAACTAGGACATGACAAATCCCTCTTTCTTGAGGAATTAAACTGCCTCTTCATAAAATATCACAATTTACCCTAGATCTTGGGTGGGGACTTTAATCTAGTCACTCAAATCTCTGATAGACATAACTCAAATCCTTCCCCTTCCCCCTTATCTGCAGCAGACAAAAAATTTAAACAGATGTTATCTGACTACTCTCTTATCGACCACGCTCCCTCAAACGCCTCTTTTACTTGGTCTAGAAACCAAACCTTTTCCCGACTAGATCACTTCTTATGTTCAAACCCTTGGGAGGATAAACATCCTCTCTCGTCTATATACATTGCTCACAGAACCATCTCCGACCACTTTCCCCTTATCATGGACACAGTTTCTATCTCTTGGGGATCCCGTCCTTTTAGATTTGAAAATAACTGGCTTCAAAATGATAGTTTCAACTCTTCCTGTTTTGCTACATGGGATCTTGCTTGCTCTCAATCAACAAACCTGGGTCTTCATATTTTGAAAAATACAAAAAAAATCAAAAAACATATAAAAAACTGGTTGACCAATAATCCCTCGACCCTGTTGGATGATAAAAAAACCTAGAGGACCATCTTTTGCTTTTAGAAAAAGATCCTTCAGCTGATCCGGCTCAAATCTTATCCTTCAAAGCTAATCTAGAAAACATAAACAACAAAATAGAAACAAAATGGAGACAAAGAGCCAAAATCATTTGGGCCAAAGAAGGAGATAAAAATACAAAATTTTTCCATAAAATTTGCAATCAAAAATTCAGAAACAACTACATATCACATCTTAAGATTAATGGAAGTCTCACTTCCCACAAAGAAACCATCATTAGGCACATAAAAACCATTTCCAAAATATTTTCAACTCAAATCACAATCCGGCTGGTCTTGATCACTTTCATTGGCACTCCATTTGCCTAAACAAAATTCAAAATCCCCTCGACCTAATCAAACCTTTCAGTCTGGAGGAATTACAATCTGCTATTTCTGATCTAGGCAAAGATAAATCCCCTGGACCCGATGGACTCAATGTGGAATTTTACTTGGCAAATTGGAATCATTATAAGCACGATTTTCTTGCTCTTCTCTCAGCCTTTCATTCCAGTCCAAACCCCCAAAACATCATAAAATACATAAATAAAACATTCATCTCTTTGATCAAAAAAATAGCAAACCTGATTTAATCACGCATTTCAGACCAATCAGTCTTATAAATACCTCTTATAAAATCATTGTTAAAACCTTAGCAAATAGAATCAAACCTCTTATGAATGACATCATCCCTCTAAACCAATCAGCCTTCCTAAAAAACCGAAGCATCCAAGATGCCTTCTTAATGGTCAATGAAACTATCCATCTCTGCCATAAAAACAAAACTCCTCTTCTGGCTATTAAATTGGATTTTGAGAAAGCCTTCGACTTTGTAAACTGGAATTGCTTGCTTAAGACTCTAAAAGGTTTTGCCTTCCCTGATAAATGGATCTCCTGGATCTACGCTTGCATCTCCACAAACCACTTCTCTACCATCATAAACGGTGTCCCTTTTGGCTATTTCCATAATACAAATGGACTTAGACAAGGTGACCCCCTCTCTCCCTATCTTTTCATCATCCTTACTTCCCTCCTTTCCAGGATGATCCATTTGGGCATTCAAAACAATATCATTTCTTCTCCTGAGGAATGCAAGGAAAATATTATTCAATTTGCGGATGATACCATCATCTTTTCCTCTCCTGATTTATCCTCGGTTCAAAACATCTTCAGGATTATAGGCTTATTTTCCTACATATCTAGCCTCAAAGTTAACATCCAAAAATCTTCCATCTTTGGAGTTAACCTCCATCATTCCACCCTCGAGACTCTGCAAGATTTTCTTAAATGCAAATCAGAAGTCTTTCCGATCAAGTACCTGGGCCTTCCCATCACTCCATACAACATCACAAATGCTATTTGGAATCCAATCGTAACAAAAATAAACTCAAAACTTTCTAGCTGGGAAAACAATTTTCTTAACCTCTCGGGCAGACTAACCCTTCTTAATAGTGCCATCACTCCTATAACAACACATTTCCTAAGTTGCATTCCCTTGCCCTCAAAGACCAGACATATCTTGGACAAAATTCGGAGAAAATTCCTTTGGAATAATGCCCACAAAAATGATAAATCGGGGAAACACTATCACCTGGTCAATTGGAAAACAATCTCTACTCCCATTGACCAAGGCGGATGGGGGATTATAAACATTGAAACACACTCCCTTTGTCTGATTACCAAAATCATAGATTGCCTCACCCAAAATAAAGAAAAAATCTGGACAAACCTCATCATGCATTAATATTATCGCTCAACACCTCCTTGGCATCAAATCAAAAGGCAATCTGCTTCCCCCCTTTGGAAATACATAAATAAAAACATCAATACTATTCAACAGTTGTTAATTACCCCTCCACACTCTCATAAAAATATCTCTTTCTGGTCAGACCATTGGTATAATAACAATTCAATTATAAACCTCAAAACATCATGGACTATTCCAAAAAAACTCATCCATATAAAAATTGATAAAGCCCTCTCCCTTATCACCAGCAAAAGATCAAACTCCTTAAAAAGATGTATCCTCTCTGTTTTAAGTCAACATGAACTCAGTAATATCTCAACCTCTTTAGAAGAAAACACTTCAAATAACATCTATTGGAAATGGGGCAAAGAATATTCGGTGAAATGTGCTTACAATTTTCTTTCTTTCAGAGGTATTACCCCATCTTCATCTAAACTTTGGAAACAAAAATGGCCACATAAATATAAAACATTCTTATGGCTCCTCCTCCACAATAAGCTTCTTACAGGAGAAATCATAAAAAAAGGGCTTCCAAGGACCATTTAGATGTGTCCTCTGTGAGCAAAATGAGGACTCGACAAGTCACATCTTCTTCAAATGCCCTTTCTCTCAAATTATCATCTCACACTTCTTGTGAAATAGTCTTCCTGATCTCCAGGAATCTATTTTTCCAATTCATATTCCTCCATCTCGGCTTTACAGACAACACAAAAGTAATGATCTATTCTCAGCCATCTGCTGGAATCTTTGGAAGGAAAGAAACAATAGGATGTTCAATAATAAGAAAAAAATGGCTAAGACTATTCTAAATGATATCGATGCAGATCTTCACATCCTTATCAAACTGTAGGAAAAATAGCAGGTGTATCCCAAGAGCATTCTGGTGAAGGTGACTCTGAAGCAGCAGAATCGGAAGCAGCTTTCCTTTGTGATCTAAAAGCCATGGTGGACGATGAGACGGGTGTTAGTCTGGTGCAGCAACCATAGTGACGTTCCATCCCTTGCAAGCTCATCACTTCTAGTCTCATTTCCTAGTTTGCTAAAACTTTTTAATTTAAAAGAGGTTTGTCTTAAGGGGTTCCTCCCCCGTGCTACTTTCAGCTCATTTTCTTTCCTCTACAAACTTCATGCTGTTACTTCACATTAGCAGGTCTTCGCTTGCTGTATGTGCTTTTTCAATATATCATCACCTTGCCCCAAAAAAAAAGGCTCCAATCATTTTAATAAGAATTATTGCCTTCTATTGAAGTAATAGTACCTAAATATTTTTTTTAAAAGTAATAGTACCTATATTAGAGAACCTCTTTAGATTTACAAGGTTATATGAAAGTTAGAGCCTCATCTTTCATTTTCTTCCAATAATAAACTTTTAGATTTTCAAAAAGTCAAGTAAGTCCAACATATCTTTGTACATCATTATAAACATATTATTGAAAACTAGCCTCATCATCATGTAATAAAATATATTACGGCTATTCTCAATACATAGAAACCCTAACTTCCATTGAAAATGAATACATCCATGAATTACAATCATACATCAGACTGTCAAGTTACTTGAGTTGACCTCTCAGCATAAACCCAAAACAAGGATATCTCCATTTAAAACATATACACTGGATCTTAGACACAATCCACACTAAAAAACACTAGGAATTTAGTAATAATAACCAATGAGTCATATTTGATCCATGTTTATTCAATTCAAACTTTATTCTATGTATGTGTTGGATCAATGGGCTCTAGAGGGGGTGAATAGAGCTAAAAATATTTAAACCAAATTTATTAGACCTTCACATTATATCATAAGATAAGGTTGCTTATATGGAATTTTAGTACAACTAAGCATACATAGCAAGGATGAAAGAGATTGAATAAGAATAAGAACACAACTATGTATAGTGGTTCCAAACTCCAAACTAGGAAATGTGCATCCACAACATAGAGGGGTCAATCTCTAAGTTTTGCAACCATCATAAACTTCTTATATTCTAGTAGAAGAGATATAATATGACCACCCTGTTCCAAGGTAAAGGGTACCTAGTTTTCTTTTTAAGGATCAAAGGTACAAATAACCTTACTAGAACTTACCCATCCAAGAGCAAGAGTCTTCTACATTCACAAGGACTTACCCACTTTTGCAACGAGCTAGAAACCTTCACCAAGGAGATCTACTCTTGAAACAAGTCTTTGGCCTTGAAGGAATTACCCACTCTTCTCTTGGATCTTCAACCTCCTTCTTCACCTTCAATAAGGAAAATGTTTCACCATTTTTTCTTTGAGAAAGAAATTGAGAAATGGAAGTTCAGAGCTTCACAAGATGTATGATGGATCAACTTTCTCATAAGAAGCCTATCAGAATCAGATTGATGTAGACTAGTAGTAAGCTTGAGAGAGAAAGGGGATCTTAGTAGAAAAAACCACTCATCTATAGCAAGGAGAAAAAAAGACAAACTTGAAATGAAGTCCAAGGGCCCCTATTTACAGTTGGGGGTGTCTACTAGCCAGTAAATGAACTTAGGATCAAATTCTACATTAGTATAGAAACTATCTCTAGAGTTGATTAAAACAACCCTATAATTTTGGTTATAGACCGAGCCTTAAGTGGGCCACACTACAGGTACATGTCTTAGACGTCGATTCTTTGGGGATGACAAAATTGACACTAGAGATCTATCCTCAGTTGTGTGGATAAAAGAAACCGACACAAATAGGAGTCTTAAGCGTCGATTGCATTCCAAAAATCGACATCACCAGAGCCATACCAGGTCACATTTATAACTGGTAAAGGATCCTTCATCGTCAGTTCGGTAACAACTGACACCTATCATGATGTCCAGTGTCAGTTGTGAACCAAACAATGGACGACTATGATGTACAGTGATAGTTAAATCTACAAAATCAATGACTATGACATGCAACCCAGCAAGGCTATGCTAACCAACACGGACGTTTTGGTTTTGTCCTTTAATGTTGGCTATTTTACCGAAACCGATGACTCATGCCTATAGTTTCGGATTTTTTTATTACAACCGACGACTAATTTTGTTTTTTTTAAATGAAAGTCCTACAGACTTAATGCCCAGCTAATCAGCAGGATGCAGAACCCACAATTCATAAGTGGATTTTTGAACTACAGGTTAACAACATCTTGTGAGTTCATCTTAACAACATGCCACCAAACCTGCAATAAAAACATAATATATCATATAATTCTATTCATTCTCTAATTCAATTTCAATCACATGTGCAAACATAAATATTCACATTCATTCACACACATGATACTTCATTTATATATACACCAATTCCATTCTCATGACATGTAGAAACACAATTCATTCATTCATACAAAATTCATCCATTCATCTTCACATTGGCATACATGTATATAGATCATCATTCACATATACACCAATAATCTACTCACACCAAATTTAAAGTTGCAACATAAGCACCACATGTTTGAGATAAAATAGTGATATCAAACTTTAGAAAAGTCATTCCTTATCCCAATCAAATTCAAAATTCACTTTCCTTTCGAAGGCTTCTTCCCATTGTTCTCGTGTCTCATCTAGTTGTTCTCTCTTATAGGGTATGTGTATGTCTACTAGCTTTTCTAATGTATCGAAGTCTTTTATTTTAAACATCTAAAAAGAGAATGATGTATATAATTAATATGTTTGATATGTTCATATTATCTAATGAGACTATATACTTAGGATGATCAAGACAATATATATATATGTATATATATATATGGATTACATTATGTATCTCGTCGATGTCTACTACTGCATATCTGACAATCATGTCAATATACCACATCATGTAGCATGCACATGCCCAACCATTGTCTTGTACATAACACTATAAATTTCAATATACAAAATGTTAATAAATTAAAGTAAGCATATTGGCATAAATATACATTGGATTCTAAAAACTACCTCAACATTCTCCCAAACTATCACTTTCTTTTTCTTGTCCTCATTTCCTCCAACTTTTATGAATTGTTTTATAGTCCTATAGGTTAATGTAACACATTTTTGGGGTCCGAGTTAACATATTGAATTGACATTAGTAAATAGTCATGTAATATATATGTTAACATATATAAATATAAGAATGTACTCACATGAATAATGCCTTTTTCAAATTGTATCCCCCATCATCTATTTTGTCACCCTTAGGATCTAGACAATCAACAATTAGCATCAAGGGGACAACAACCAATAAGACCCAATGGTTATTCCTGAGTGATTAGAAGGCAAAAAAAATGTAACTCGAAATCCACAATGAAATGTAATTTCTTAACTCAAAATTAAAAGCAAAATATGTAAACTTACCCAACATTGTGAGGAGCAAATATCACACTCTTTTTCTTTTTACCAAAGTATTTAAATGCAGTAAAGAAGTATAGGTAACATATACAAAATCTTTAATTACACGACTAATCAAGGATGGAACTATAAATCCCACATGGGTCATTGAAAACTATGTACAAACCCTATGTAAGTGGTTACAAAACATATCACCATATATAAAATGAGGTATATAGCTATATAAGATCTCACCATATCTAAAATTCTATCACATATGTATTAAACAAAGCATAATGAAACAACTCCAAAACAGCTTCTAGAAATATACTACTATCATAACGTTGACCTACAATGTCCTCCTTAATAGAAACCATCATAGGATAATCTTCTTCATGTTTGCCTATAAATAGTCCCATACCCATCCATTGAGGACCTATGGAGTCACATAGGTCATGTGCAAGCCAACCAAGTAATTGAGGACGAGGAGGAGCTGGAGGTGGAGGAGGACGAGCTGTAAGGGGTTTCTTAGGCCTTATGTCCTGCATATATATAATTTCATATCAATTGTCATGTATATAGAAATACAAACATAATGAAAATTTACCATACATCATGATTAGTATAGATAACTCCCGCTTTGGGCCATGCGACCATGTTGCCTTCTGCTTCACTCATCGTCTCATCATTCGTGTAGTCATATGATCGTGGATACTTCTTCCAAGATTTGTAGACAAGCCTCGGGCACATGTGAAACACATTGATGGGTAATGGAACACCATGAAGTGTGGCACCTACAAGGGGTGGGTAAGCCTCATCCATAACAATGACATATTCTTGTAATTTTAGACGGCATGGCTTCAATCCCTATAAATTTTCATAGAATGTTATATATATACCTAAACATATCATCTTGAAAAGACTACTATGTCATAAAAATACTTACAGTGGACGTTCTAGGTTTGGGTCCACACGATTACTCCCACCCACCTCTATCGTAGGGGGGTCCACCCCGTATGAAGAGTGGGGCCGTACAGCTGGTACTGTTTGAGTAGCTGACTGAGAATCCTCCCACTGGCTCATTGCTTCCTAAATTTTCTTTGCAATTAACTTTTTTACCTCCTCTTTTGATAATCCCCCTTTCTGGACAAATTTGCGCTCTGATGGCCGAAAGAACACTTTTATACCCACACCAACACCTATGATCCTAACATGTCCAAGATGATTTGGGTTACCTAGAGCAACTATCAATTCATCCCTTGTGCCCTCCAAGAGTAACTTGCCTTTCCTTTTGCTTGTGGAGCTCTTGCTAATCATCATCAATAGTAATTGGTAAGTAAAACATAACAATCATTAATACTAATTGCTCTAGGAGTTGAATTTTACCATTTTTGTAGCTTCCTCAGCAGTTGCGGGGTCAGTCATTTCTCCAGATTTGGATTGTCTCCCAGCTATCCATATATCATGGTGAAGTAGAGGTTCAGTAGTAGTAATAGAGGACTCAACAGTCCCAGGAGTAGGATTCTAAGAAGAAGATGCATGTAGTAGATTTTGGCAAAGATTTGCATAGCCACTTGGACCCATTGTGTGGTTGTGCACATTCTTTGCATGCCTTTCTCTTTGAGCATCACTTGCAGTCGAGTTAGTGACAATCATCAATTGTAATTGGTAAGTAAAACATAACAATCAATGTCAAGGTAAATTATATTTAAAATGGGGAGTGAGGCTTAATACCTTGAATTCATTAGTTTTTTTCATAGAAACAAACACCTCCCACATCTCTGGCTCAAAATAACTCTATTGCGTAGTGGTTGACTTCTTCCTCTTATCAGCTTCCCGTATGTATTGTATTTTCATATTTGTCCTATAATTCCTCAGTAGACTCTCATAGTGTTAAATCACCTTTTTGTGATGTAGATTTTTCATTCATGTCAAATATTCTCTACAAAAGTTCATATACTTAATGGAATTTTATTTTAAATAGAACTGTAAATAGTTTTGAAAACAAAACTTGTAACATCCCTAACCTGGGTTATGTGTTAACCCTAGATGTTTTTCTTAAATGAGGTTGATTATATGCTTGCTCTTATCTTTTGAAAAGTATTTAAGCCTCAAGAGGAACTTATATTTCAATTTTAGTCCTTTTTGAATAATGTTGAAACAACGTTTTGTTAGTTTTGGACCAAAGTGCAAATTACCCAAGTTGAGGGGTTAACTTGCAAATTGTACATGATAAAATGTTCCTCATATGTTGAAGCATCATAGGAATGAGTATGATGCAGTGGTATGGCTTCCACAAGCTTGAGCACCAAGATAGAGCTTGTTGAGCAATCTTTGTGCATTAAAACCTAGTTTTGGTGTAATGTGCAATTTACCCAAAACCTAGGGTTCAATATGCAAAATACCACTTCAAGAGGATCCCTCATGATTCTTGGCATCATGTAGAGAAAATAATTTGAGAGGGGCGCCTCATTTGAATCATTTTGGAAGAGAGAGAATCTTGATATTAAAATAATCAAGATTTAAGCATAAATGGAACTTTACTTCAAATTAATGCAAAAATAAATATGTTAATTGAAGTGCCCTTCAACCAAAAATTAGATGGTTGAAATTAGATAAGTGTGTACGTCCTTATGCCTTGCAAAGGCCACAAAAATATCTAAGTGAGTGGAGAGCCCACTCACATTAGTTAATTAAAAGTAATATCCACTAAAAATGGGATATTAGTATTATATGAATTAAGGTGCTTAATTGCTTCTCCTTTGATTGTGGATAATGAAGAAGAATTAAAGGCAAAGTAGGATGCCTTCGTATGAAATGATTATATGGGGTTAAGTGGCACCAATTAGGGGAGTTGAATGATTGCTTTTCAACTTTCTCTCTCTTTGAAAATCCTTATATACACTTCATTTTCCACTCAACCAAGGACTCTTTTTCGGATTTTCTTTCACTCTTTGTTTGCAAAACGAAAAAGGGAGCTTAGGAGCAACAGGAGGACGACCCCCAACCTGTAGGTAAGCTCCATGATCTCCTTTCACCTTGATTTCATGGTGGAAATTGAAAATCAATGCTTGATTTCTTCTTTTCTCCACTCAATTCTCAACTTTGACCATTCATTTCACTAAAAGAGTTGATCACGAGCTTGGGATAGTTGGGAAAGCTTCTTCCACCATTAAAGACGTGGAGTTGGAGCTTTTAATCATTCTTTGAAGGCTGGTTATATAACTTGAACCCAATTACATCATTATTCAATTCCAATTTTACAAGTTATGTTGATTTCTCCTTCTTCTTGATTAATTGCTTGTTGTAATGGATGATTCTATGAAATCAGTAGTAATGTGAACCTTATAAATGAAGGTAGATGATGATGACATCATCTTGGACACTTTTCCCAAAATTACAACTCCAATCGGTTTCCAATAAAATTGGTCAATCGGTTTCACCAAACTGTTTGGTGACCAAACAGTTTGCAAACAGTTTGAGGAATTGGGTTCAAAACAGTTTGGGACATTTGACCATTTGGATTGAGTTGACCATTTGGATTTTAGTTGACCATTTGGAAATAAATGGTTTCTAAACCGTTTGATGATTAACGATCTTCAAGATCGTTTGGTGTTTAGGGTTTCCAAAACCGATTGAATGGAATCAGTTTTCAAAACCGTTTGAGGTTGAGACCAAGACCGTTTGGAGGTCTAAACAGTATCAAACCGTTTGGACATGTTTGATCAAATCATTTGGACATGTTTGATCAAAACCGTTTGGGCATGATTGTTTAAAACCGTTTGGACATGATTGTTCAAAACCGTTTGGGCATGTTTGATAAAAAAAAAACCGTTTGGAGATCCAGCTTAAGCAAAATCATTTGAAAGTTTAATTTGGTCAAAACCCTTTGATGGTTCAATTTGATCAAGCCCAATTAATGGATTAAATTATTTCTAATCATTTGAAGGTTCAATTAACTCCAAAACTAATTGAGTACTTATAAAGTACCTCAATGATGATTACAGTGGAAGCATATTTAATGTACTGGATGATTTATACATTTGCTACCTAGGAAGGTAATAAACTCATTACCCAATGATTACCAAACGTAAGTACAAAGGTTGAATTCATAATGTAATTAATTTATTGGTAACTTTGGTAGGGTTAACCTTTGATATTTATGGAAGCAACAACTCAACACACAAAGCTAACCTTAAATGTATGTTTTTGAATACATGATTAACTCAATCTAATCAAGATTGGAGTAATGAACGTCCTAGAGAGGATGAGAGAGAGAAATTCATACATGTATAATAATCAAGTAGTAATCAAGCCTCAACACATTCAAAATGAATTAATTCTATAATTAGGGTGTGATCCTTGATAAAGAGATCATGAAACCCTAATTCAGGTGATTGATGAACCCAAACTCTAATTTAGGGAATTCTGAGTGAAACCCTAATTTAGGGGGATAATGTAAACCCTAATTGGGATGATGTAAACCCTAATTATGGGTAATTGAATGTAGACACCCTAATTGAGATGAATAGTAAACCCTAATTATGGGTAATGGAATGTGAAACCCTAATTTCGATTAAAGCTACGTAAAACCTAATTTGGGGAAATGTGGTGAGAAACCCTAATTCAGGGTAATGATATGTAAATCCCTAATGTAGGGTGATGTAATGTGTTTTGAAACCCTAAAATAGGGTAAAGGTATGAGAAACCCTAATTTTGGGTTATAATGTACGAAACCCTAATTTTGGGCAATATGATGATAAATCATAACCCTAATGTGGGATAATAAGATGAGTATCTCTGATTGACATGAAATGGAAACCCTAACCCTAAAAAGGGAATAGTGGTATTACTTTGTGTTACATGGTGCTGATATGTAGGCATTATGATTGTTATCATGAAGTACTAACCATGCAGGTATCATGAGATGATGAGCATAGCCAGGTATGAGCTATGATGTTTCAATTATTGTTGTTATTGGGCCTTGTGAGCCATAATATGCTTTGTTGCCTAGTGAGAGGTAACAAGAAATGAAATGGACTTTGAGAGACATGTGATATGCTTGTGTAATAAGTATCAGGTTTACCTTGGTCAGATGACCTGAAGGTGTTTAGTTACCTGATAAGTGGTAACAAATGTTCTTTGATGAACTGAGGGTTTGAATACCCATTTCTTATAATCATGATGATGAGTTGTGAAAGAATGAGAATGTTCCTGATGAGATGAGGGATTGAGATCCCAATGCCTTATTAAAGATTTGAACAGTACTTGATGAAAGTATTACACATTCTTTATATCAATTGTTAAAATAATTGATGTTTGGAAATTTGAATAATGCTAAAAGAATATGGTAATACACTTAATTAATCAAGTGATATCATATAATGTAGTTGCCCTGACCAAAGATCCATCAGCGTCAGAATTTGCTGAATTGTGAAACGAGTTAAACTCGGAACACATATTTTTGAATATGTGGGGGTAAATGGGAAATTATATCCTTATGCCCCATAGGGATGACTATGTGTTATCACCTATGTACAGGATAGGCTATGTGCCATAACCCTAAAAAGAGAATGGCTACAGGCCATGACTCCAAAAAACAATACCAAGCATTAGCTGTGTGATCTAAGCCTAAAGAGAGTATATGTTGAGGCTATAACTCTATAGAGAAGATGCCAATATACCCTGGCAAGCTAATTGCAATTTGACTCATGATGTCTCTGCCATATAATCTCGCACTGACTGAGAAAGATGAGGTCTTGGAGTCCGTCTCTTCCATTGACCTTGTGTGGTACCGATGCTTAACGTAATCGTGGTTAGTTGGAGTATGAACGGTATACTTCATCTCTTCAGGGCATTAATTAAGTATGATTGTAAAATATAATCATCCGTGTAGCGTATTTGCCTAAGGTTGAAATATGAGAATCATTGGTTGATATTGTCTTGCTTAGTATAGTGGATAAATGTTATACATGTTCTTCATATTCCTTATTAGATAAGTGACATGCTGCTCTATCAGGTTATAGCTATAATGCTTTAAATAAGATTAATGTTCTAATCTATTAGACAATGAATTTAACTATTGTTAAGCAATTATGATTCCTCTATTCAGATTTATCTTATTAAACTGCAATAATAATGTTTCTGGAAGAGAGTTATATCTCTCGCTGGAGCAATTTCATATTGTCTCACCCCCGTGGGATCCAACTTTTTAGGTAGATGCAGAGGAAGAGGTAGAAATCCTACAACAGGGAAAGAACAGTAGTAGCTGGGACAGCAATGACTTCTTAGGTGAAGACACTGGCTGTCATGTCTTGTATATAGAGTCCTATGTGTCGTCTTTGTACTCTCAGGTCCTTAGAGCCAGTAGTTAGTTTAATGATCGATCTGAGATTTTGGCTTGATGCCTTAATGTTCTTATACTGCCTGTGTACAGTTTAACAGGACAGTTGATGTTTGTAATCCTCGAGAAGGAATGGTATAAGAGATGTACTTGTGAACCAGAATGCAATTGAATTACTTTGGTTCTTTTTGAAAGAGTTTTCCATTGTATGGATATCTTTGTAAAAGGTTTTAATTTTTAGTGAATTTTAGTAATCTGCTACTAACGAATGCTTCCGCTTAAGTAAATCATGTTTTTGTGAGTTGGATGCCACAAATTAGTTGGTATCAGAGCTCTAGGTTGACTGAGTCTACAGATACATAGGATTAAGGTTGTTGAGTCTGTTCTAAGTGTCTTCCAGTTTATCTGATAATATCTTCTGCTCATATAGGAGAAGAAGAACTTGAAGATGTCTACATCACATGAAGAACATGCTGCTGAGAGCAACGTTGTTGCACCAGGAGGAGGTGCAAGGGATCAAGCTAGGGAGGAGCCAGTACCTGAGCATCCCCAGTTTGACCCAGCTATGATAGAGAATCTAGCCTTCCATACCCTGTTCAGCCAGTTTATGGCGACTATGACACACATGGATGATATGATGCCACTATCTGCACCTAGGGCACCAGCCCACCATGATGGACATGGAGCCGGCAAGACTTTTAAGAGACTTCACCAGGTTGGAGCCATAGATTATGCTGGTACAACTGATCCAACAGATGCTAATTTGTGGCTGACGGAGCTGGAAAAGGCTTTCAGGATCCTTGATATTCTTGAAGCTGAGAAGGTAAGACATGTTGTATACCTTCTAAAGGGGAGTTCTAGCCATTGGTGGACGATTGAGGAGGGCAAGAGGCCAGGTGAAGAAGTTTGATGGGAGGTATTTTGACGAGAATTCATTAGTAGATACTTCCCTAAGACGTATCTAGATGAGAAGATCTCTCAATTTGAGAGGATCAGACAAGGACAGATGAACGTTAGCGAGTATGAAGCTAAGTTCATGGAGCTTTTGCAGTTTTGTCCGCATATGGTAGTTAATGATGAGGAAAGAATTCGACATTTTGAGTAGGGGTTGAATGCTGAATTGACCACTCATGTGTCTGCTTTAGAGAACAGGGAGAGGTTTGCCACTTTTGTGGAGTTGGTAAGGAGGATAGAAAGGTCTGTAATCGAGAAATGACAGACCAATGGTAAGAAGGTGTACACTCAGTTTCAAAGACAAAGATTTGAAAGTTTTAAGAAGTCGAGATTTTCTACACCGGCAGCACCATCAAGATTCAATACCCAGACACAATGGACGTCAAGTAGGGGTAGGGGCCATAGTTTTTTTCCAAATAGAGCCCCCAATATAGCATCAACATCGGTGACTGGACCTCACAAACCTTATTCTGAGACCAGGGTCTGTTACCTATGCAGATAAATGGAACATCTAGCAAAGGATTGTCCAATTGGGAATACAATGGTGACTCAACCCCAGAGGTAGAGTCAGCAAGGCTCACAAAGGAGGCAGTTTTCTAGTAACGCTAGAGGACGTGGACAAGCATCCTAAGCTGGTTCATCAACACCCAACAATCGAGCACAGGGTCAACAACAAGCAATTGTGAGGTTCTATGCGATGAATCAACCTGATGCAGTAGTTAACCCTCAGGTTGTGACAGGTCAGATGGAACTATTTTATTCTGATATGTCTACATCATGCTTTGTATCTATTTTAATTGATCCAGATGCTACGCATTCCTTCATCACTCGAGAAGTGATACTAGATTACAATATGACAGTTGGTCATAGGGAAGAGATTTTGATGTTGCAAACTCCTTTGTTGGGATCTACAGTGTTGCAGGAGGTGTGTTCTCCCTACATTCTTTCTTTTTCTGAACATCGTATTCATGTGGATCTTATACCACTTGAGATGCACGGGTTCGATATAATTCTTGGGATGGACACCCTAGAAAAGTATAAGGTTGTCTTGGATTGTGAGTCCAGGCAAGCTGTGTTCACAGATGATAGTGACACATGGATCTTTCAGGGAGACAAAAAGATCCTTCCAACCTATCTTGTGTCAACTATGGTAGATGAGAAGCTGATGAGGCAAGGATGCTTTACATTCTTGGCACATGTGGTAGACACCATAGTGGAGAGTTCTAATCTTTCCGAAGTTCTGATAGTTAGGGAGTTTGAAGATGTGTTTCTTGAGGAACTTCTAGGTGTACCTCTGCTCCGAGAGATTGATTTTGAAATTAATCTAATCATGGGCACCCAACCAATAGCAAAAACACCGTATAGAATGGCATCTGCTGAGATGGAAGAGCTCAAGAAATAGTTGCAGGAGTTTCTTGAGAAGGGTTTTATCCGACCGAGTACTTCACCATGGGGTGCTCCAGTTCTCTTTGTTAAAAAGAAGGATGGGTCGATGCGGTTATGCATTGACTACAGACAGTTAAATAAAGTAACTATAAAGAACAAGTATCCTCTACCAAGGATAGATGACATGTTTGATCAGTTGTGTGGTGCAACTATCTTTTCTAAGATAGATTTGAGATCAGGATACCATCAGTTGCGTATCAAGGAGAGTGACATACCTAAGTCTGCCTTTAGGACAAGATATGGTCACTATGAGTTCATAGTTATGTCGTTTGGACTAACTAATGCACCAATTTCATTCTTGGAACTCAAGTTTAGAATCTTTCGACCTTTTCTTGACTAGTTCATAGTAGTTTTCATAGATGAAATCTTGATCTATAGTAGAGATGCTCAACAACATGAGTAGCACCTCCGTCAGGCTTTGGCTTTGCTAAGAGAGCATAAGTTGTATGCTAAGTTTATCAAATGTGAGTTATGGCTACCAGAAGTTTCTTTTCTAGGACACATAATATCTACCTCAGGTATCTGTGTTGATCCTAAGAACATAGAATCTATCCTGCAATGGGAACAACCAAAGACACCGACGGAAATACACAGTTTCCTAGGATTGGCAGGCTATTATAGGAGGTTCATTAAGAACTTCAGTTATATAGCTTTACCCCTAACCAAGTTGACCAGGAAGGAGGTTCCTTTTTTCTGGAATGACAAGTGTCAACATTCCGTCCAGCTATTGAAAGATAGGTTAACAAGTGCACCTGTGCTGGTGTTACCTGAGCAAGGAAAGGGGTACATAGTTTTCTGTGATGCATCTAAGAATGGCCTAGGATGTGTGTTGATGCAGGATAATCAAGTGATTTCTTTTGCTTCTCGACAGCTTAAGAAACACGAGGAAAATTATCCAACACATGATCTAGAGCTAGCTGATGTGGTCCATGATTTGAAGATTTAGAGACATTATCTCTATGGAGAAACAGTCCAAGTTTTTACAGACCATAAGAATTTAAAATATTTTTTCTCTCAACATGAGTTGAATATGAGACAATGCCACTAGATGGAGTTAATCAAGGACTACGATTGTACAATTGATTATCATCCAGGGAAGGCTAATGTAGTGGTTGATGCATTAAGCAGAAAATCATCATCACCAGCCCTAGATAAAGCACAGTTGAACTCCTTAATGTGCTCTAAGAGAGATATGCTTATCTCCTTGAGGCAAAACAATGTACAGCTTAAAATATCATTGTTAGCCGGGTTGTTAGCTGAGATGCACATAAAACCTACTCTGAGACAACAAATTAAAGTAGCACAGCAAGCTGATACTATGGTTCAGCAGATCAGGTCAGAGTATGGTAGTGAGAAACGGGATGGCTTTCATGAGTCAGAGGATCAGGTAGTTTGTTACCATGATAGGATGGTAGTACCTGATGCCAATGACTTAAGGAAATTAGTCTTGGAGGAAGCTCATTCTTCGATGTATGCAATGCATCCAGGGAGCACCAAATTGTATCATAACTTGAAGGATATGTATTGGTGGCCAGGATTGAAGAAGGATGTAGTTGAGTTTGTCATGCGGTGTCCGGTGTGTCAGTAGGTTAAAGCTAAACATCAAAAGCCCACAGGAACAATGCAACCTTTGCCTATACCACAGTGGAAATGAGATCATGTGACCATGGACTTTGTGGTTGGTTTGCCCAGAACAACCAAAGGCCATGATTCCATATGGGTGATAGTTGATAGGTTGACTAAGATAGCACATTTCATTCCTGTCAAAACAACCTATACTGCTGAGAAGCTTGCACAAATCTATATAGATGAAATAGTGTGTTTACACGGGGTACCAGCTACCATTGTTTTGATAGAGGTCCCCAGTTCACGAGTCATTTTTGGGAGTGAACCCATAAAGCTTTGGGTACACAGTTAAGGTTTAGTACTGCCTTTCACCCTCAGACAGATGGACAGTCTGAAAGAACCATACAAACTTTGGAGGATTTGCTTAGGGCATGTGTCCTTCAATTTGTAGGAAGTTGGGATCTACACCTGAGCTTGATAGAATTTGCTTATAATAATAGCTATCAGTACAGTATTGACATGGCACCATATGAAGCTTTATATGGTAGACGTTGTAGGTCTCCTTTATGTTGGTATGAAACTGGAGAATATCAACTTTTGGGTCCTGAGTTAGTGCAGTAGACAACTGAGAAGATTAAAGTAACCCAACAATAGTTAAAGGATGCACATGATAGATAGAAGACATACGCCGACAAATGGTGTAGACCCTTAGAATTCCAAGTTGGAGATAGGGTATATCTCAAAATCTCACCTTGGAAGGGTGTTCTTAGATTTGGAAAGAAGGGGAAGTTAGCTCCTAGATTTATGGGGCCTTATCCAATCATTGAACAGATTGGGAAGGTAGCCTATAAGTTGGGATTGCCACCTAAACTACACAGATTGCATCCAGTATTCCATATCTCTATGCTGAGAAAGTGTCATCCTAACACAGAGCTAGTTTTGCAACTTGTGGAGGTAGAATTAAATGATGATGTGTCATATGTTGAAGGACCTGTGTTGATTCTTGATAGAAGAATCAAAAAGTTGAAAAAGAAAGACATATGTCTTGTAAAAGTTCTCTGGCATCATCGTGGCATTGAAGAAGCTACATGGGAACTAGAGGAAGAGATGAGGAGGAAGTACCCTTCTCTTTTCTCTTAATGTTTTCGTTGATGATTTCGAGGATGAAATCCCTATTAGGGGTGGATAATTTGTAACATCCCTGACCTGGGTTATGTGTTAACCCTAGATGTTTTGCTTAAATGAGGTTGATTATATGCTTGCTCTTATCTTTTGAAAAGTAATTAAGGCTCAAGAGGAACTTATATTTCAATTTTAGTCCTTTTTGAATAATGTTGAAACAATGATTTGTTAGTTTTGGACTAAAGTGCAAATTACCCAAGTTGAGGGGTTAACTTGCAAATTGTACATGATAAAATGTTCCTCAGATGTTGAAGCATCATAGGAATGAGTATGATGCAGTGGTATGGCTTCCACAAGCTTGAGAACCAAGATAGAGCTTGCTAAGCAATCTTTGCGCATTAAAACCTAGTTTTGGTGTAATGTGCAATTTACCCAAAACCTAGGGTTCAATATGCAAAATACCACTTCACGAGGGTCCCCCATGATTCTTGGCATCATGTAGAGAAAATAATTTGAGAGGGGGGGCTCATTTGAATCATTTTGGAAGAGAGAGAATCTTGATATTAAAATAATCAAGATTTAAGCATAAATGGAACTTTACTTCAAATTAATGCAAAAATAAATATATTGATTGAAGTACCCTTCAACCAAAAATGAGATGGTTGAAATGATATAAGTGTGGACGTCCTTATGCCTTTCAAAGGCCACGAAAATATCTAAGTGAGTGGAGAACCCACTCACATTAGTTAATTAAAAGTAATATCCACTAAAAATGGGATATTAGTATTATATGAATGAAGGTGTGTAATTGATTTTCCTTTAATTGTGGATAATGAAGAAGAATTAAAGGAAAAGGAGGATGCCTTTGTATGCAAGGAGTAGAGGGGGTTAAGTGGCACCAATTTGGGGAGTTGAAGGATTTCTTTTCAACTTTCGCTCTCTTTGAAAATCCTTATATACACTTCATTTTCCACTCAACCAAGGACTCTTTTTCGGATTTGCTTTCACTCTTTGTTTGCAAAACGACCAAGGGAGCTTAGGATCAACAGGAGGATGACCCCCAACCTGTAGGTAAGCTCCATGATCTCCTTTCACCTTGATTTCATGGTGGAAATTGAAAATCAATGCTTGATTTCTTCTTTTCTCCACTCAATTCTCAACTTTGACCATTTATTTCACTCAAAGAGTTGAGAACGAGCTTGGGATAGTTGAGAAAGCTTCTTCCACCATTAAATACATGGAGTTAGAGCTTTGAAGCATTCTTTGAAGGTGGGTTATATAACTTGAACCCAATTACATCATTATTCAATTCCAATTTTACAAGTTATGTTGATTTCTCCTTCTTCTTGATTAATTTCTTGTTGTAATGGATGATTCTATGATATCAGTAGTAATGTGAACCTTAGAAATGAAGGTCGATTATGATGACATCATCTTGGACACTTTTCCCAAAATTGCAACTCCAATCGGTTTCCAATAAAATTGGTCAATCGGTTTCACCAAACCGTTTGGTGACCAAATGGTTTGCAAACTGTTTGAGGAATTGGGTTCAAAACTATTTGGGACAGTTGACCATTTGGATTGAGTTGAATGTTTGGATTTGAGTTGACCATTTGGAAAGAAACAGTTTCTAAACCGTTTGATGATTAACGATCTTCAAGATCGTTTGGTGTTTAGGGTTTCCAAAACCGATTGAATGGAAACAATTTTTAAAACCATTTGAGGTTGAGACCAAGACCGTTTGGAGGTCTAAACGGTCTCAAACCATTTGTACATGTTTTATCAAACCTTTTGGACATGTTTGATCTAAACCGTTTGGGCATGATTGTTCAAAACCATTTGGACATGATTGTTCAAAACCATTTGGGCATGTTTAATCAAAATCGTTTGGAGATCCAGCTTAAGCAAAATCGTTTGAAAGTTTCATTTGGTCAAAGCCCTTTGATGGTTCAATTTGATCAAGCCAAATTAATGGATTAAATGATTTCTAATCATTTGAAGGTTCAATTAATTCAAAAACTAATTGAGTACTTATAAAGTACCTCAATGATGAATACAGTGGAAGCATATTTAATGTACTAGATGATTTATACATTTGCTACCTAGGAAGGTAATAAACTCATTACCCAATGATTACCAAAGGTAAGTACAAAGGTTGAATCCATAATGTACTTAATTGATTTGTAACCTTGGTAGGGTTAACCTTTGATATTTATGGAAGCAACAACTCAACACACAAAGCTAACCTTAAATGTATGTTTTTGAATACATGATTAACTCAATCTAATCAAGATTGGGTTAATGAACGTACTAGAGAGGATGAGAGAGAGAAATTCATACATGTATAATAATCAAGCCTCAACACATTAAAAATGAATTAAATATGTAATTAGGGTATGATCCTTGATAAAGAGATCATGTAACCCTAATCAGGTGATTGATGAACCCAAACTCTAATTTAGGGAAATTCTGAGTGAAACCCTAATTTAGGGGGATAATGTAAACCCTAATTGGGATGATGTAAACCCTAATTATGGGTAATTGAATGTAGACACCCTAATTGAGATTAATAGTAAAGCCTAATTATGGGTAATGGAATGTGAAACCCTAATTTCGGTTAAAGCTACGTAAAACCTAATTTGGGGAAATGTGGTGAGAAACCCTAATTCAGGGTAATGATATGTAAATCCCTGATGTAGGGTGATGTAATGTGTTTTGAAACCCTAAAATAGGGTAAAGGTATGAGAAACCCTAATTTTGGGTTATAATGTACGAAACCCTAATTTTGGGCAATATGATGATAAATCGTAACCCTAATGTGGGATAATAGGATGAGTATCTCTTATTGACATGAAATGGAAACCCTAACCCTAAAAAAGGAATAGTGGTATTACTTTGTGTTGCATGGTGCTGATATGTAAGCATTATAACTGTTATCATGAAGTACTAACCATGCAGGTATCATGATATGATAAGCATAGCCAGGTATGAGCTATGATGTTTCAGTTATTGTTGTTATTGGGTCTTGTGAGCCATAATATACTTTGTTGCCTAGTGAGAGGTAACAAGAAATGAAATGGGCTTTGAGAGCCATGTGAGATGCTTGTGTAACAAGTATCATTTTTACCTTGGTCAGATGACCTGAAGGTGTTTAGTTACCTGATAAGTGGTAACAAATGTTCTTTGATGAACTGAGGGTTTGAATACCCATTTCTTATAATCATGATGATAAGTTGTGAAAGAATGAGAATGCTCCTAATGAGATGAGGGATTGAGATCCCAATGCCTTATTAAAGATTTGAACAGTACTTGATGAAAGTATTACACATTCTTTATAGCAATTGTTAAAATAATTGATGTTTGGAAACTTGATTGATGCTAAAAGAATATGGTAATACACTTAATTAATCAAGTAATATCATATAATATAGTTTCCCTGACCACAGATCCATCAGCGTCAGAATTTGCTGAATGGTGAAATGAGTTAAACTCGGAACACATATTTTTGAATATGTGGGGGTAAATGGGCAATTATATCCTTATGCCCCATAGGGATGACTGTGTGTTATCACCTATGAACATGATAGGCTGTGTTCCATAACCCTGAAAAGAGAATGGCTATAGGCCATGACTCCACAAAACAATACCAGGCATTAGCTGTGTGATCTAAGCCTGAAGAGAGTATATGTTGCGGCTATAACTCTATAGAGAAGATGCCAATATACCCTGGCAAACTAATTGCAGTTTGACTCATGTTATCTCTGCCATATAATCTCACACTGACCGAGAAAGATGAGGTCTTAGAGTGTAGCTCTTCCATTGACCTTGTGTGGTACTGATGCTTAACGTAAGCATGGTCAGTTGGAGTATGAACGGTATACTTCATCTCTTCAGGGCATTAATTAAGTATGATTGTAAAATATAATCAGTCGTGTAGCGTATTTGCCTAAGGTTGAAATACGAGAATCATTGGTTGATATTATCTTGCTTAGTATCGAGGATAAATGTTATACATGTTTTTCATATTCCTTATTGGATAAGTGACATGCTGCTCTATCAGGTTATAGCTGAAATGCTTTAAATAAGATTAATGTTCAAATCTATTAGACAATGAATTTAACTATTGTTAAACAATTATGATTCCTTTGTTCATATTTAACTTATTAAACTGCAATAATAATGTTTCTGGCGGAGAGTTATATCTCTCGTTGGAGCAATTTCAAATTGTCTCACCCCATGGGATCCAACTTTTTAGGTAGACGCGGAGGAAGATGCAGAAACCCTACAACAGGGGAAGAACAGTAGCAGCTGGGATAGTAGTGAATTCTTAGGTGAAGACACTGGTTGTCATGTATTGTATATAGAGTCCTATGTGTCGTCTCTGTACTCTCAGGTCCTTGGAGTCAGTAGTTAGTTTAATGATCGATCTGAGATTTTGGCTTGATGCCTCCATGTTCTTATATTGTCTGTGTACAGTTTAACAGGACAGTTGATGTTTGTAATCCTCGAGAAGGAATGGTACAAGAGATGTACTTGTGAACCAGAATGCAATTGAATTATTTTGGTTCTTTTTGAAAGAGTTTTCCAGTGTATTGATCTCTTTGTAAAAGGTTTTAATTTTTAGTGAATTTCAGTAATCCGCTGCTAACGAATGCTTCCGCTTAAGTAAATCATGCTTTTGTGAGTTGGATGCCACAAAAACTACAAATGATAATATCTCACACATAGTTTTTTCCATATGAATTCTTTCTTATTTAATCAATTTTATGAGTAAGAACCCTTAGATATGAAACACTAGAGTTGTAGTTCTTTCCAAAAGGATTTCCTACATTATCAAAGTCAACAACCAACTTCGGTCCATTACCCCTTTGTTCTATCAACTTGTTCATAACGATGACGCCCCTTATTTTTGAATTTTTTTATGATGCTCATCATGAACAAGATGCTCAGGACACACATCCACAACCTAAAATTGAAAAAAAAACATATAGGTCATAAAAAATATAAGTTATAAATGCGATAAAATAGTACAACAAGATAGACAAATTGTAAAATGCACAACTTACACCAGTGTCAAGGTGCACATTGTGATGCTGCTCATCCTCACAGTTATCATCATCATGGTCATCATATTCATGGTCAGATGCCATCTGAAAAAAATTCATATAAAAATAGTCAAACAATGAAATATAAGGTTGTAAAATGCACATCTAACATAAAAAAATAAAAGCATGCGTCTAATATTGAGATCTTTTTATAAATTAACATTCCCTTAGTGTGATCTCCATGCACATATAAGTCGGTGTTAATTTCAATATTTGGTGTTGGAAAGCCAATTAAGAAAGGACTGAAGTCATCATACTTGTCATAGTACTCTTCTTCATCTATAAGATCTTTCGTTAACTATCTTTTACTATGAAGAACAACCAATAATTTTTCATTTACAAGATCATCGACATAAAATATTTGCTTCGCATGTGATGCCATTATGAATGGTGCACCCTTCTCACCAATCTTTTCATAATTCATTAATGTGAAACCCAATGCATATACTACAACTCCTTTGGTGTTATCAACTCAATTACACTTAAAAGATCGGAATTCTGAAACTACGTAGACAAACTCCCATATGTCTTCAATGATATTGTAATATGACATTTTAGCTTCATGTGGACTCTTATCCTTCACACTAGAAAACAGTAATGAAGATGCTTGAAGGGTGACCCCACTGTTATGGATGATGCTCTTATCATCTTGACGCTTTGTGTAATATGAGAACCCATTTATGTTAAACCCTTCATAAGACATTAAACTCATTTTTTGTTTAAAGGTGAGGCATTTGATATTTTCAACAACATTATTTGGTGTTTGAGATAGTTGACTTAAGAATTTATTTTCAAAACACCTAATAAATGTCTTGTTATGCTCACAGGTAAGCCACATTGAATGGGATTTTTGATATTTTGTCGTGATGAAATTGATATGTTCAGTGATATAAACACTCACTTTGCCAATTTTGTGTAAAATATACAAGTGATCTTGTTCACACATATCACAATTGACAACTTACACTCATGCTCCTAAATCCCTTTGCCTTGGTGCGGTTTTGCACACACGTGTGATCTTTAGAATTTATAAGTTTTCCCTAACTAGGTTCACTCACAACACTAAAATATGCCCCCGCAAGCGCACAGGGTCATGTTATAGAATAGATGAGAGGCAAGAAAAGGGGATCGAACCATAGGGATAGAGGGAGCACTAGAGCTTAGTTGGTGTTGTCTACGTTCCTAAAGCATACATTAGGGTTGAAGGTTTTAAAAGGGGTTTTGGTTTGATTACACTAAGCAAGCAAGTAAAGGCAATATGAAAACTAGATTATCCTAGGCAAATTTGGTTTAAGCAACTAGATTAAGTGAGTAACTAAATAAGAGCAAGATGATCTAAACTACTCTAGCAAGGCAATTAGAAGCTAAGAACTAAGATAAACACTAAAGCAAGCAAGAATCTAAGTTAACCCTAACTAGCAAGACTAAGGAATTAGCTAGAAGAAACAAAGGCAAATAAGCTAAATTAGCATTAACAAGAAAGAGGATTAAGGTGGATTTCAAGCAATGGATTGGGTAGGTGGGCCGTTTGGGAATGTGATTTGATATTAGTTGGGGGTGTCAACATGGCATGCAATTATCACAATTCAATCTAGATTACCAAACCAAACAACAAGGCAAGTTCTAATAGAATGTACCCTATACTACTAGTTGGAGAACTAGGGTTAGGTGTAATTCTAGTAGGGCTTGTCAAGTCTAGGTTTCTAGGGTAAGTGGTATTAGGACAATTGAGAGCCAAGGGTAGGAATGGGAGCAGAGATGAGGGTTTTTCACCTCATGCTACTTGACATCTAGCCTTTAGAAAGCTCTAGGCAATTGCACTAATCACACTTACACTAGCTACTTAGATCTCACATTCACTTGTAGAAGGAGGGATATGTAAGTAGGAACAAAGGGGGATAACTAGGGACCTACTAATTGGACCTAGGAGCCATTCCTAAGATTGCTACATACATTCTAATTACTCCTAGAAGCTAAGTGTCATCAAACATCACAAAGCAAGCAATTTATGTTTAAGAGGAAAAACCACATGCAAGATAATGGAAAATGAGATAGAAGCAAAGTCAATCATCATATATTAAAATTATGTTCATTACAAATTATTCTCCCCTACACGGTATCAAATTCACATTTTAAACCCAAACAACCCACCATTAGGGGCTTAGCTAGATAATATAAAAGAAAAGCTAAAAGAAAGGGGAAGAAGGGGATAGGACTCGATGGAGCTCGAAGTAGATCTTCCTTCTTCACCTCCTAGTTACTGTAGGGTGACCTCCTTCCTCCAAGGTGGATGATGGGCATGAAAATGAAGGGGTTTATGGTAGAAAACCTAGAAAACTAGGTTTATATGGTGGAAATGAGGTGGAAATGGTGGGTGGAGAGCATAAATGCAAAGAGATTGCAATGAATGTTCAAGAATGGGTGGAGAGAAGGAATGGAAACTAACCTAGTGATGTGGCTTCCACCCATGTATATATAGGTGGTGGTGGAAGCACTAGGGTAAGTAGGGGCATTGTTGGAAAAATAGTGTGGAAAATGGTAGGGTTTAGGTGGTAGCACGGACGTGCTGGGTAGTACGGCTGTGTTGGGTAGAGGTGGAAATGGTCATGGTGGTGCAGAATGATCATTCCAGGAAAGTGGAAAAATCACAGGTTGAAGTGGTGAAATAGAGGATGGTAGCATGACTGTCGTAGAGGCTAGGTAGAATGATCGTGCTGAGTAGAATGTTTGTGGTGGTGGAGTTGGAGGGGAGGTCATTCCCTTTAGCACACTCATTGTGTCTTCATCTAGCATGGCCATTTTGGGGGCTTCATGGCACAATTGTGCTAGGTAGCATGGCCATGGTGGCCGAGTTGTTGTAGCTTGGAATTTTCTTGGATTTCCCTATAACTTGTGCATTAACAAGCACGACCGTTCCTTGGCACCACGATCGTGTTGGGATCTTCACTAGAAAAATTAACTTCAATCTTCATGATCAATGGACTTCTTTGCTTGATGTCGAATCTCGGCCATTAGGGGTAGGTTGAGGGAGCTCTGGGGCCTTCTTTGGACCCCTCCATGAGTGAAGGAACCCTAGAACTCCTTCCTTCTCTCTCATCCATGCAAGGCATGGTCCAAGTACCTAAAAAATATGCAAAGAACGTTTGTAAGTGCATTTGACAATAGTACTCATATCGGGGAATTTAACTTGCATTCTACTATGTTTAGATGTGTATAAAGTACAAAATGGCACAAGATGGAGCCCTAAAATAGGGTCGCATCACCAGAATAGTCCTCAATGTTCTTGTCATTTACAGGAGCTTCATTACCACTCAGAAAGTCATTGTAAAAGTCAATAACCCTTTTTTCCTCACCACATAACCCTCAATAATGCTCCCTTCAGGCCAATAACGGTTTCGAACATCACATCTAAAACAATCATGTACTGTTCAAAAGGATACATCCAATGTAAGAAAACTGGTCCCAACATTTTCACTTCCCTAGTCAAATGGACAACAAGATGTACCATAACATCAATGAATGAAGGAGGAAAATACATCTCAAGTTGGCATAGGGTAACAACCACTTCTCTTTGCAACTTATTAAGATTCTCAGGATCAATAAATTTGTTGCATAGAGTGTTGAAGAAGAAATGAAGTCTGGTGATTGAAAACCTTACATGCTTCGATAGTATAGATCAAACTATCATGGGTACAATTTGTTGCATTAGAGTGTGACAATCATGAGATTTAAGACCTATCAGCTTTATATCTTTCATTGATACCAGTTTACAGATATTGGAAGAGTATCCCTATGGTACCTTAACATTAAGCAAGCACTCGCTAAAAGTTTTCTTATCCTTTCTAGACAATGTGTAACAAGTAGTAGGTAAATATGTTATTCAATCACTCCCAACTACTTCTGTTAATTTTTCCTTATTCCCATTTCATGTAGGCCCATTTTGGATTTTATGCCATATTTATTCTTACCTGGTATATTCAACAAAGTACCAATGACACTATCACAAATATTTTTCTCAACACTCATAACATCCATACAATACCTAACCGTCAAAGAACTTCAATAAGGAAGATCCATGAATATTGATCTCTTCTTGAATAAAGATTTGTCACTCTATGTGGGAATGGTGTATTTTGATCTCTTATCGAATTCATTGACAAATTATGTTACTCTTTCATAAACAACCTCTCTTAGTGTAGGTTTAGGGGCACCCCATTCCTCATTTGAACCATCGAACGCTTTGCGCACCCTTCAATAAGGATGGACTTTTGGAAGAAACCTTTGACGACCAAGATATACAGTCTTGCCACCATGTTTTAGTCATATTGAATCAGTATTCTCTTCACATATAGGGCATGCTTTGGATCCTTTTACACTGTATCCAGACAAATTCTCATATGCTAGAAATTCATTAATAGTGCAAAACAACATAGCATGCAAACAAAATGTCTCTCTACATGAAGCATCATAGGTAATTACACCTTCACCCCTGAGTTTCTTTATGTCATCAATCAGAGGTTCAAGATAAATGTCAATATCATTTGTAGGTTGTTTAGGGCCTAATATCAACAACGACATCATAACATACATATTTTTCATACACAACTAGGGAGGAAGATTGTATATAACATGCATAACAGGACAAGTGCTATGTTGCCTGCTCAAGTTTCATATGGATTCATCCCATCAGTACAAAGCCCAAGTATTAGATTCTTGACTTCTTCACCAAATTTAGGGTACAATAAGTCAATCTACTTCCATTGTGGGGAATTAGACGCATGTCCAAGGATCCCATCATTGTTTTTCTTAACCTCTACATTCCACCTTAAATTTTCTACGTCCATCGGATTGGCAAACAATCATTGAAACCGTGGTATTATAGGTAGACATCACATCACCTTGGCAAGAGAGCCAATTTTGGACTTTCCCAAAGTCATCATTTTATACCTTGATGCCCCACATTTTGGACAATCTTTCAAATCAACATAGTCCTTTTGAAATAACACACAATCATTTGGGCATGCATGTATCTTCTTATCATTCATTCCCATTTAGAATAACATTTTCTTTAATTCGTATGTTGAGATTGGAAGGTTGTTGCCTTCAGGAAGAATTTCTTTCAACAAAGACAACAATGACATGAAGCTTTTGTCGCTTCATCTATTGTTATCCTTCAGATTATACAATCTCAACATAATGCTCAACTTTGTAAACTTAGTACAACCTATGTATAATGGTCTCTCATCATCATGCACAATGTTCCTAAATAAGGAAGGTGGATTAGTGTGCTCTACCCCACAACTATCTAGCATCACATCAACCATGTCTATCAAAATTGGTTTATTTACATCTACATCATCAGTGACAATTTCTTCTTCAACACAAATACTTCTATAAACATCTACTGATCTCAAGTTTGGAATTTCTCCATGCTAATACCATTCTATAGCCCAGTACAATCCCGTTGCACTGACATGACTTTTGATTTCGTCACCAGTGCTGACTTTCAAGTTGTTACCACAATACCTACATGGACAATAGAACCTATCTCCAAGTTGTTTCCTATGTTCCTCCACAAATCTTATAAATTCATCAAGACCAGAAATAAACTCTAGGGTGCAATGACTTAGAATGGACATCCATGATCTATCCATTTTATGATCAAAGAGAAAACAAGTATTAGGGTTTACAGATTAGGTTAAGGATTTACCACTAGATTAGGATTTATTGTTTTAGATTTAGGGATAATGTTTATATATTAGGGTTTAGGGTTTAAAGATTAGGGTTTAGGGTTATAAAGATTAGGTTTTATGATTTACAAATTAGAGTTTAGGGTTCAGTAATGAATGTGTGTACCACCTATCCTATTCTTGAACACCTAATCTCACTAGTAACTGGATAATGTGTATTCAATTTTCAATAAAATTTCGATAGTATTTCTTCGTAGTTCTCCAAGTATACCGATGTAGATGGGAAAATGTCCACCAACATATGCACTAAGAGAAAAAAAATGGGGAAGTGCTGACAAAACATCTTGAAAATTGAATATACATTATACACTTACATCCTAAGTGAGATAAAGTGTTCAAGAACAATCCCAAATTGGGGACTATCCAAGATTTACTCCTAATGAGTAAATCTTAGATGGGTTTCTAGGCCAACAAAATACATTTATGTTTTCATTTCTACCTATGAACCTATTTTCATCGTTCATATTCTAGGTTTTATGTAACATCATTTAATTCAATTCATTCTTCCATTTGGATTAGTTAATCAAGAGAGAAAGAAAACATTAATATTAATTAAGAGAATTAGATTAGGCACCCTTATTTGATATTCTTGACTAGATCTTTGAAAATTGACCCTCAAAGAGGTCCTAAGATTACAAACAATGTATGAGTTGATTTACAATAGCAATATGTTGTAATCTTAATAATACCCTACTCTAGGTACCATATTCTGTAGCATTGATTTCAACATCTCTAATGTACATGTGTGTTCATCACCAAGATATAGAAAACTAAGGAAAGAAGGAAAATTACACTGACTAAGCATAGCAATCCTAATTAACACTGATCAATGCAAGACCAATAAGTAAATAACCATAAAAAGTATATCACACATGTAAAAACTAGATTTCCTATTTTCACAATAATAAGACGTTGCTCATACATATTGTTGGTTTTTGGTGCATAATCTTTTCTCAATAATTAGGAATGTTTAGCTTTAATACATCGGTCAAAGCTTTGAAATTCAAATTACCTAGCAGGTGGGGAAGTAGGTGAGATGCAAGCTATGAATCAGGTGAAGTGTAAGCTATTTTTTAGGCTTTCCTAGCAGTAAGGGAAACTCTAGAGGTGATGAGGGTAGCACTAGTAGAAGCTCCAGAGACCTTAGTGGTGGCAGCTAGCTCAGGCCCAAGCTCTGACGTCCTTCCAAGCTCTGATGTCCTCCCAAGCTCTAATGTCCTCCCCAGCTTCCAAGCTCTTGGCAGTGAGTAGCTACTCAGGCAAGGAACGGCGGTGGCGACAGCTGGAGGAAGAGCGGAGGCCGGCGAGCAATGGAGGGGTGATAGCTGGAAGAGGATCTATGATGACTGAGGATTGAGCGGCTAGGGAAAATTGCCAAAGACCAAGGTGAATCACGATGAATCTGAGAATGGGGAGAAGGTCTGTTTCACGTGAGTGCTATTAAGTTACCCATAGTCATGGGTTGTTTTGAAAAAATGACAAATAAGTACATTTTCATCAGTTAATAATACAAAACTGATGACTAACTCCTAAACCAAACAAAAAATAGACACAGGTTTAAGGCCATAGTCGTCGGTTACTTCTAAAAAAACCATCAATCTACATATCCAAACAAAAAAAAATTGCCCTCAGGTTAGGGGTATAGTCGTTAGTTACGAATACAAAACCGACAACTGACTCCTAAGTCAAACAAAAAAACAGACACTAGTTTAATGCCATAGTCGTTGGTTACATCTGAACAAACTGACAACTAACTACATATCTAAATAGAAAAAACTTCCTTCGGGTTAGTGGTATAGTCATCGGTTTAGCAAGAAAAACTGACAAAGAAGAAGCAATTTGGGGGGGATATTATCGTCGGGACATGGTGCAAAAATACCTAGTCATCAGTTTCTTCTAAAAAATCGATGATATAGACTCATCTCTAGAAGAAAAAAAATATGTCTCACCAAGGGGACTTAGTCATTGGTTATTTGGCAGACCCGACGACTAATGGGGGATAATTTTTTCTGTAGGGACATGGAACAAACACTTTGTGGTCAGTTATATATAAAATCGACACTAGATTGAAAATTTTAGGGGAAATTTTTTTCCCTAAAAATTGTATTTCACGGGAAATTTAAGACATTGTTTTCTAAGAAAATAAACCGGCATTAAAGTGAAAGTAGTACTCATATCTTTTCTAAATCGGCAGGACTTTACATATGGTGACGGTTGGCATGAAGAACCGACTTTGTTGGTAGATTAGTGTTGTTTTTTTTAAGGATAGGATGTCAATGGAAGTGACATTAAATTCCAGATCTGTACTAGTGCTAGCCGTGTGGGGTGTTGTAACATATATATTTTGAGTTTTCCAATACTCTAACGGTTGAAAATACTTTTATGAACCTTTCCATATAGTGTTTTCAGTCGAGTTTCCATAAAGGTTATTCGACCAATAACACTATTTAACAAAACACTTTTGAGTTCTTGGTCGAGTTTATCCTAGATGAAACTCAGCTGACGACTTAAGACTATTTTGTGTGTATGGTTTCGGTTGAGTTGTCACCAAGACAAACTCAGTCAACACTGGGATTTATCAAGCTCCACACAACTTGTCAGTCGAGTTGTCTCTAGGACAAACTTGGCCGACAAAAGTAGCCTGTGATGAAATTTGATAAATGATATAAAGGTATTTAAACATTCAATTTAAGTGCATTTTATATTTTTCTCATATTAGTTACAAGTCATAGCATCAATACAAGTGATTTACAAAATTTTCCTAGTTGATTTAAGGCCTTTTCCACAAAAGTGCACTTGCATTGATTTTGGCTTGTTTTTCGTCAAGTTGGGGTATGCTTGAATACATTCTTTTCATGTACTAATACTTGAAATTGATCTCAAATAGACATATTAGATACATATGAAAGGACTTGCTAAGTCATCTTTCAAAATATGTACAATGTATAACTGTTAGGTCAACATTCTCCCCATAGTTATCAGAACCAAACCAAATCGGTCGGTTCAACTGGTTGAACCGGGAACCAATGCCTATACCGGTTCGATTTGGCCAAAAACCCAAAAATCCCTTTGAACCGGTCAAGAACCAGTGAACAGACCGGTCGAACTGGAATGATTGTTCCAGGACCAGCCGAGTCTGACTGACCAATGATTTGTTGTATTTTTTACTAAATTTTGTTGTTGTTGCAGGCACATGATATACCCTCCTCCATTTTCCCTATTCCTCCTCTTCCTTATCTTCCTCCTTATCCTCCTTTTCATGTTATTTCAATAGTTTTCTATATAATTTGCTTCTATTTTTGTTGCTACGTACTGTTGCCTTCTTTTGTTGTATTGATCTTCTTGCAATTGCTCTGGTACCTCTCTTCTTCTTCATCTAGTCCCCTAGTAATTTCCATATAGTTAAATTATTCTACCTACCTTTTCTCATTCTTTAACATATTCCTACCGTCCTACCAGGTCAGTGACTATACAAAAGCCTAGTGCTACTGTCTATATTTATATTCCTATAAGGTTTCCAATATCTTTATGCCAATTATACCGTGGTATCTCCTCAACTTAATGAAAGTTTATAAAATTACTTGATAATTTGGCACGGTAAATGCATTTTCAAATTGAATTATTTCCATTTCCAAGCTAGTTTTTGATATACTCCTACATTTGCTTACATTTTCCTTGACTTTTCATATATTATAAAGTTATAAAATAATTTATGGTGTCATGCTAACATCATCAGTTGAACCGGTTCAACCACTGGTTGAACCAGTGAACTGAGAAATAGAAGCCTCCCCAGTTCACTCACCGGTTCAGTTCTGACATCATTGATTCTCCCCCTTTTTGAAGATAATAAACCATTCCTTAACATATTGAAAAGAACTTATAATTATAAATTTTTACCTTGTCGATGTAGGGGGATACATGAGTGTACAATATCAATTGCTCCCCTTCAATTCATGCTTACCTTTACATGTATGTTTAGCTCCTCCAAAACCATACCATTAGCATATATGTGTTATTTGAGTCCACTTTCAAAGTCACAAGATATTTTAGAAAATAACTAGAAAATGATCATATTCAATATGTGCCAGGCTCATTTTTCCCCCTTCATCATATTAAAAAAGGAGGGGGTAGAAGAGCTAAAGTTAAGTCTTATCCAATGCACAAACACCGAACCACTACTTACAAGCACCACACTCAAGATAGAAAAAGATCAGATAAATGAAAGTAATAATCAAAATGTGATGACCGCTATCAAACTGACAACATTATCACACAAAAATATGCAGAAATAATTAATAACAATGGATTGCCAAAAATCACTACAAATTAAAACATGTTTGCCAAAAGATCCATTACCAGGAAATTCTGTTTAGAAAGAACCAAACCATATATACATCATGGTTCACTTTGTACATACATTGTTCCATCACCTTGTAAGGATATGAGATAATAGTTGATTTACCAAAACATACACAAAAGCAACATTATGCATCGAGGCGTACTAGCCAAAATCTCAGATCGATCATAAAATTGTTTATGCACTATTTCCCAAAGGACTTGAGAGTACAGGGACAACACAGAGGACTCTATATCTACAAGACACATAGCAACACACTCAACTTGAGTTGTTACTGCTGTCCTTGCTCTTGCTTCCCACTTTCTACTACATGATCTCTACCTCCTTGTGCACATCCACCTAAAAAGTTATGGAACCCACAGGGTGCGAAAACAAGTCCCAGTGAGAGATATAACTCTCCACAAACAATATTATTATCATAGATAAATCTTATGAAAGAGAGCAGAAGAAATATTAATTGAATTAAATAGGTTTAACTACTTTTTATATGATAATTAGAGCAATCTTTATCATTTAAATAGTTCCCATAACTATGACTGAGAAATAGATTGTCTAATTATTTATAGAAGGAATATGAAGAACATGTATAATATATATCAACTAAATATGTAAAAGTATTTGCAGCCTCGTTCAATGTTTTTGTATTTGATCCTTAAATAAATATGCTACATGGCTGATTAAAACTTTAAACAATCCATTTTATGACCTGTGAAGATGGGAATATACCTTCCATGCTCCAATTGACCACTGCAAAGTAAGCATCAGTGCCATAAAGGTCTTATGGAAGAGTCGGAATCCACGACCACTCCTATCTCGGTCAGTATGAGATTATTAACAGAGACATATGAGTCAATTTGCATTGCAACTAACCTGGTGTATAGAGTTTCTTCACTATAGAGATACAGTGTAGCATGTTCTCATATCAGGGTATGACACATAATCAATCCTGATTATCTTAGGGTATGGTATGTAACCAATCCTGATTGTTTATTGAGTCACAGTACAACTGCACTCTTGTTAGGGTATGATCCGTAGTCAATCCTAATAATCAGGATATGGCACGCAGCCAATCCTTTTAGTTAAGGATACAAGGAGATGACTTGTACCCCGCATATTCAATAATATGCACTCTGAGTAAAACGCATTTCACCATTCAACAAATTGTGACACGGAATGGATCTATGGTTGGGGCAACTACATTTTTAGTTCACTTGATAGATTAAATGCATTACAACATCTTTTAGCATCAATCAAGTTATAAGCATGAATTATAGATAAATGATACATAGAAAGGTGTAACATATCTTTCAAGAAATCTTGTATCAATTAGAACATATCTTGTTACACTCATCCTGGGATCTCAATCCCCTGAACACTTTATTGGGAATCCCATCCCTTCAACATTATCATTATCATGATCACATGTTTGGGTATCAAACCCTCAGTTCATTACTGAACAATGTCACCTTTTACCAGGCAACAATCATTTCTAGGTCATCAGACCCACATATATATCATACTTGTTGTACAAGTATATCACATGGCTCACAAGGCCTTATATAATCTGTATTATGCTAAATCATCATAGCTCATACCTGGCTATGCTAATCATTTCATATAACCTGCATGGTTAGGATTTCATATCAAATGCAATATCAAATAAATATCATGACCATGCCATAAAGAGATTCATTCAAATTGTAACCCTCTCATAATTAGGGTTAGGGTTTTCCTTTGTATCTGATTTAGGGTTTTCAAATGCATATTTATCAATAAACCCTAATTTACATCATAAGAGCTATACTATTTCCATGAGTGTTTCCAACATACTTCATCACATATCATCAACTAATTATCAACATGAAGTATTACCTTTCTCATGTGAGTAGTACAAGTTTATCTGTCATCCTTTCTAGGATATTGACTTCAACATACTTATTAGATTGATTTAACCTTCTTTAGGGTTTATCAATCTACACTTATTAAAGTGCACCCATCTCATTACTTCATAATGTATCCATTGATTTTATTCAAGGTGTATCAACCTACACTCATCAAGGTGTATCAGCCTATATTCAACAAGGTGTATCGGCCTATATTCAACATGGTGTATCAACCTGTATTCAACAAGGTGTATTGACCTTTACTCATCAAAGTGTATCGGTCTTCACTGTAATCTATGTGTCGACCTAGACACATATACTTGTGTTGGTCAAGGTACCATTACTTGTATCTTCCAAGGCATGTCAAATGGTATCGGTTTAGAGGTGCTTGAGAAGGTATATCGGCTTTAGTGTACTTTAGGGTATTAGCCACCCATCTCTTTGTGTATCCTCCACATCAACACATTGTATATCGGCCATCATATAACAAGGATATCGGCCACTCAACCAACTAGTGTGTCAGCCACACCATCAACTAGGGTATCGACCACTCTATTAACTAGAGTATCAACCTAGCTATCCCTTTGTGTATTGACCATTGCTCACTATGGGATATCAGCCTCTAGGGTTTGATTTGTATTGGGTGAACCCTTATTCAACACCTTAGTTTCTTTCACCTATCAGCCTTACCACTACTTGGTGTATCTGCAAAGGCTTCAAAGAGTGTAATGCTCCCATCTTCTCATGATGTGTTGGGCTAGAGGGGTTTCAGATTGTGAGTGCATCAGATTACTAGGGTTACAGTTAACCATATCGGCCTCTATACTCAACTAAGGCAATATAATTTAATACTCCATCTTACAACACATTCTCTTGGTCATGAAAAGCTAGTATCTTTGAGGCATATCATTTTTAGAGCATCTAACATATCGACCTAATAACAACATATCGTTTTAGAGTATCACAAGTCATGTCGGCCATCCATGTGATGGTGCAAGTATGTGTATCGACTTGGATATCTTCTAGATATTGGCCTTCCCTATTCTTAGTCTTAGATGATAGGTTATAAAATTTAAAGGAAAGTAGTCCTCCTCATGTAATCAAACCAAAAGGGGTAGGAGTTCATGTGTATCAGTTTCCATGCCTATACCCTTGTATAGGGTTAGGGTTTTCACAAGCCAATATCTATTTGTGCATATCAGTTTCATCATCTTCAAGTTCAAAATCTTCGTCCATTATTACTCTAGTTCATGGAAAATAGCCCCATATATCCATTAGAGCTCATAGAACCATCATTCAAACAAGAAAAATCGAAATAGAAAAGGAATAACCAAGTATTGCATGATAGAAGATAAATAATAATAAAATTGGGTTCAAGTTATATAACCCGCCTCAAGATCAACAAACGAGCTTCAAGATCCAAAGATCCATGTTCCCAAGGTTGAATATGACTTATCAAAAGTCCAAGACTCAATCACAACACTTTTATATGCTAGAAGATAACATAGTAAGTAACTTGGTGAAGAAGGAAGGAAAGGAAAGAATCATGATCCAAGAAACATAGTCTTTCCAAGGTTGAAGATGATCATGGCTTTTTACTTTGGACAAGTTGCTCGGTCTTACCTTTGCTCCTTGAGCTCCTAGGGTCATCCACCAAGCAAGATATGGTAAAGGAGTTGAAAGGTTTACTAGGAGGTGAAAAGAGGGGTATATATAGTTGATTTTCAAGAGAGAGAGTATGTGTAAGGTGTCATCACCTCATGTACATGGGTGACACATGTCTATGCATGGTGACTTCATGCATCCATAATTATCTTTCCATGAAAAACTCTTGAGGATAATCCATAGATACTATATCGGCAATTTGGGTATCTTTCTTGACAAGATATCACAACCCAATTTCACTTTATGTGCAAACTGATACAACTTTAGCAAGGAACATGTAAATTGATAGGCTTCACCTACTTGAGGTGCTTAGCCTATCATGAACAGTTTCAAAGGTTACCAAATCGATATGGGACCTCCTCTATGACTTCCAAGCTGATAGGCACTCCCATATACACTTCATTGCTTGACACACCTTCATCTAGGGTTCAAAAACACTCAACACTTCTTTGGTTTTTTCACCACAAAGAGTGTTATCATTCAACTAAGACTCAAACAAGGAACATCCTTCTTTCTCTTTCCTCTAGACGATGATAAGAGTGATAAGGAACATTCTAGATGTTATAATTTGCACATAAACCCCTCATTTGGGTAAATTGTAATTCTTACCAAAGTTATCATATAAAGCACAAACAATTTGCAAATAAGTTCAAAATTGAGAAATAAACTCTCCTCAAGTCTTAATAACTTTTTCAAAAGATTGAGACAAGGTTATAAACAACTTACTTAGGCAAAGCTAAAACCCAGGTCAGGGGTGTTACACAAAATATGAAAGCACACACCAATAACTTAGGAAACGTAACACAACACAGAGTTGGAGGTACATATGATAAGATTGCAACAAAGTAAGTCTGCTCAAGATGAAAACTACAAACGATGAAGAAAATGACTGAATATGAAAATAGTAGCCTCATATATAGTGTCCAAACCAAAATACATGATAGCCTAAAAAGACAAATACGCGAGCATTCTAGAAACTAGAACTAAATATCAAGATCGTCCAGGTCGATCTCCTCATTAGACTAGTATCCCTCATCATTTATTGGTTAGGAAGGTTCAATAGTGGCAAGAGTATCTATGTCCTCATCACCATCACCATCAGAACCATCATCCACATCACCAACATCCTCATCACCATCCTCATCAACATTGTCTTCATCATCCATCTCTTCATCCTCATCAAGAACAAACGAACGAGGACCATGCCACCGACATTGTTGCTCTTCCCAGGAAATTCCATAGGCAAGCAATGCTTTGGCTTGATCGTAGTTGGGTATAGAAACTCCATCAAAGTCAGCAGGCATTGCTGCAATAGGGCCAAGGCAAAGTGCAAGTATCTATGTGGCAGAGGGCTAAGGATGAAAGGAAACATGGGTAGGTACCTCACCATAGGTAGGTGGAGCGGAAGCAACAAACATGTGAGTCGCGTAGAACTGGTCATATGAAAAGGGAGCATAGTCAGTGAATGAGAAAGGCTGAGAGAAGGACATGTTCATGGCAGATGTGCCTTGATGTCAAGAGAAGATGAGGGAAGGATGGAGTACATCCTATAAGGTACCTCCAGTCTTTTCAAGGTTTTATGGATGTTTTAGGGTTAGCTCATGATCAAAACTCTTCAAAAACTATTCATGGTTGAGGAGGTCAAGGTATTGGGGATAGGATGACATAAAATCACACGAGGACGAGGAATTAGATAAGTATTTGTTGAAAGAATACTCAAAATTGGTTAATCGTGTCCCCAAAATCATGGATGTTTGGACGACCTGGGTATTAGGAGGTGCTCAGGTTGTGTAATTCCAAGTGAGATATTCATAAAAATTTATGGACCTCTTTCATGCTGGATTGGTAATTTGAATAGCATAAGCACTATATACATAGTCCACCAAGGTTTTGCACTATAAAAACGTTCTTAATCTCTTTCAACAATGCATTTCGTGTATGTAACAAAGGTCTAAAGGGATAGGGATTTCTAGGTAGCATCTCCTCATATCTATTAACAACTTGAGAACTGATAAAGGAGGTACCATCATACCCTATGAGCCGTGAAGCGGTGGAAGAGGTTGGAACACCAGTTGGACCAGTATCCTTTCTCTTGTTAGACACCATAGAGAGGATAAAAGAGAGAGGAGACACATCTACTTGCCAAAAAAGGGAATATAGACCAGAAAGCAAACATCCAACTAGCTAGGTATGGCTACAAAAGGTGAAAAGAGGTTGGAGAAGACTAGGAGAAGCTTTGGGAGGGTCTAGGGCTTTAGGACGAACACAAAGGGGGGATGATCGATTGAGTTTTCTCTAGTTGAGAGGGAGAAAATTGGCCTATACTCCCTTTATATTTCCCCGCAACAATGTATTTGGTCGAGTTTGCAATTTCGGAAAATTGGCCAACACTACAGTCAGTTCAGTCCTTGGGCATCTTGTCGGTCGAGTTTCCCTAGAACAAACTTGGTCGACAAAGGTCTCTATAAATAACATATGAAATTTAATTCTAGAGTTATATATCACTATATAAATGCATTTCTCTATCATATCATTTAATTTGAGCATATAAATACACTTTTTATTCATCATTGGATACTATTTTGTGATAAAACAAGTGTTTGTGATTTAAAGCAAAAACACCAAAAACAAAACATTGAAACCTGGCATTTGTAGCACAAACAAGCACACGATAAACATTTTATGAGGTGAACATCTTAGCTATAAGGCATAGAATTATCATCAAGAGAAGTTATGAGCAGTCTTGATCTAATAAATGTCAATTGCTCTCTAGCTAGAGGTTTAGTGAAAATGTCTGCAAATTGATTTTCACTGTCAACATGAGTAACATAGATATCTCTCTTAGCAATGTGGTCAATGAGGAAATAATGGCGACCTCTATGTGTTTATCTCTACTATGCAATATAGGATTGTATAATAGATTCATTACACTAGCATTATCATAGTAGATAGGGGAAGCATAATAGAAAACATTGAAGTCTTGGAGCATTTGCTTCATCCACAGGACTTGGGAACAAAAACTTCTAGCTACAATATGCTCATCCTCGATAGTTGAAAGATCCACTATGTTTTGTTTCTTAGAGAACCAAGAAACCAAGCATGGTCCATGGAGGAAGCAAGTGCCACTTGTGCACTTTCTATCAATTAAGCACCCAACATAGTGCACATTGCTATAAGCTGTAAGAGTAAAATCCCTTGACTTAGGATACCATAGTCCAAATTTTTGGATTTTTTATGGGTACCTTAGAATCCTCTTAACAACTATAAGATGAGATTTTGTAGGGCTTGATTAAAATCTAGCACACAATCCAGCACTAAACATTATATCTGATCTAGAGGCAGTTAAGTATAGTAAGATACCAATCATACCTCTATAGAGATTCTCATCTACCTTTTCACCTTCTTCATCTTGATCAAGTTTGGTGGTGTTGGACATGGGAGTATCCATTGGCTTTTTGTTCTCCATCCCAAAGTGCTTCAAGAGCTCACTTGTATATTTTCCTTGGTTGATGAAGTTCCCATATTTTGTTTCCTAGATTTCGAAAGACAAGGAAGAATGTTAGCTTCCCCATCATGATTATTTCATATTCACTCTGCATAAGAGAACTAAACTCCTTGCAAAGATCAAGATCAGTCCCACCAAAAATGATATCATCAACATAAATTTGAATAATTAAGAAATTATTAGAAGTGTTCTTAATGAAGAGTGTATAATCAACTTTTCCCATGACATAGTCATTATCTATCAAAAAGCTTTTAAATTTTTCATACCAAGATCTAGGGGCCTGTTTGAGACCAAAAAAAGATTTTTGTAACAAATAAACATGGAAAGTAAGCTTGTCATGTTCAAATCCAGAAGGTTGATCCATATAGACTGCCTCCTCTATTGTACCATTCAAAAATACACTTTTAACATCCATTTGATATAGTAAGAACTTTTTATGACTAGCAAAGGTAGGTATCATATAATAGATTCAAGTCTAGAAACAAGAGCATAAGTTTCACCAAGTCAATACCTTCATGTTGATTATAACATTGTGCTAGTAGCCTTGCTTTATTTCTTACCACCGACTAACCTTTCTTTATTTATCACCACCTTACCACTTTCATCAAGATTGTTCTAGTAGACCCACTTTGTGCCAATATGATCTTTCTATCACTTGGCCTTGGCACTAGAGTCTACACTTTGTTTTCTTCAAACTATTCTAGTTCATCTTACATTGCTAAGGTCCATTCATCATCTTTAAGAGTTTCTTTGACAATCTTTGTCTAAATTGTGAGATTAAGGTATTTTCGATTTGTTCTTTGTTGAAAGCAGACCACATCTTCACTCTTTCAAAAGGATTGCTTTTGATGAGCTCTTTTGGATGACCTTTAGCAAACTGAGGAGTAGGATCCTTCTTTTCATCTTCCTTCATCTTCAATCACCTCTTTTCCTTTATCATTGATGCCAAGTTCTTTCAATCTAGGAAGCACTTCATATAAAACATCATCATTCACAATATTCTTGGAAATAGAGGGGTTAGTCTCAATAAACTTAACATTGATAGATTCTTCTACTTTAGAAAGTTCAATGTTATATAATCTAAATGATAAACTTATAGTGATATAACCAAGAAAGAAAGCCTTATAAAAATTTGCAACAAACTTATCAAGAGATTCTTTGGTGTTCAAGACAAAAAATGGACAACCAAACATATGAAAGAGGTCTATTGAAGGCTTTCTACCATGCCATAACTCATAGGGAGTTTTCTTAAGAAATGGGTGAGTGAAAATCTGATTTTTCACAAAACATGCAGTGCTAACGGCTTCAGCCCAAAACTTCTTGGGAGTGTCATACTCCAAAGTATTTTTCTAGCCATTTCTTGTAAAGACATATTCTTCCGCTCAACTATCCCATTTTTTTAGGTGTACGGGGGAAGAAATATTGTTAGTGTAACCGGATTTCTTGCAAAAACATTCAAACAAGTCATTTTAAAATTCTTCCCCATGATTACTACAGATAGTCACAATATATCAAGAAGCTTCATTTTCAATTCATTTGCAAAAATTTGAGAATACATCAAGAGTGTCACATTTTGAAACCAAAACAAAAGTCCAAGAGAAAAGGGATAAATCATCGACAATCACAAGACAATATTTACTACACAAAGGAATTGTGTTCTCATTGGTCCAAATCGATCAATGTGAAGAAGCTCAAGAACCCTTTTGCTACTAAGAAATCCGACGGATTTTAAATAAAAATGTAGTTGTCTTTCCTTGTGTTCAAGGTTGGCATTCCTCATCCTTCTCAAAATCCAAATTTAGAAGTCCTTTGAACAACTCATTTTTTCTCAACTTCTTCAATTGATGCATATTTACATGACCAGGCCAATGGTGCCACAATGATACATCATTTTTATCAACTACTAGGAATTTACCAAGAATAGGCTTAAGATAGTATAGAACAATAATATAAAGATTTCCATTTCTAGTTCCCTTATTTATGACATTGTAGGAGAGGGAATCTAGAAGAAAGCATTCATGTGAAGTAAAGATAATAAGATATCCATTATCACAAAGTTGGCTAACACTAATTAAATTGTGATGTAGTCCATTGATAAGAAGAAAATTCTTTATGCATGGTAAATCACCTACATCACACGTACCTATTAATTTACCTTTCTTATTGTCCCCAAATGTCATTGAACCTCCTTTCTTTTTGGTAAAGTGTTGAAGTGGTCTCTATCACCCGTCATTTACTTTGAGCATTCACTATCAACAATCCATTTTCCTTTATCCTACATAGAAAGGCAAGGTTGGTGCCAAATTCAAATTTTGGGATCTGAAGTTAGCTTAGGGACCCATTTCATGTTTGGGTTGGTCCCCTTCTTCTTGTAAGGTCAAAATGTAGAGTAATGATAATCACACTTACAATGAGAGCAAACCATATATGTTTTAGATCCGGAAGTCTCTCCATGGTATATTAGAGGCCCCTTGCTCTTTTTCTTACATTTCCCTTTGTTCTTAGGCCCCCCCATATCCCAAACCACTAGTATCTGCTTTTTTGGTAGAGTACTTTAGGACTTCATTTAGGGACTTTTTCCCATTGCGGAATTTATATAAGGTTTCTCTAAGTCTATGGTTATCATCACTAAGAGTTATGACTATAGAAGAAAGACTAGAAAGATCATCTTGAGCATGCAAAAGGTCGACCTCCAAACAAAGGGCTTTAGTCTAGTAAGAATCTATTTCAAGAGTTAAGATAGCTATTTCTTTACTAGGAAAAGTAGGTCTAGATTCAAGATCACTTACTTTAGCAAGAAGCCTAGCATTTCCAGTTCTATGCATGACAAGTTCATCAACATAGACTTAGTTTTCATCTTTTAGATCATTAATTTTCTTGAGATAAACACCATTTTCAATTTCAACACCATTATATTGAAGTTATAGATCAATAAATTGTCCTTGTAAAGAATTTACACTATTAGGATGAACGTTTTCATTTTGTTCATGCATTTTAGTTCTAGCATATAGATCATCTATGATTTTCCTTTATCTCTTCTTTTTATATTTGCACTTAAAGTAAAAAGAACGAGAAGTATGAATAAGTTCAATGATAGAATCTTTTCAAAGTTCATTAAAGCTTACCTCACTTAGATCACTTACCTTACCTATTTCTTCAGTTGTTGAGGCCATGTGTGGAAGATGACACTCTCCTTCATTTAAGCTAGAATCACTTGAGGAAGACTCCTACCAAGTGACATGGGAAGCATCGTTGCCTCTTCTTTCTTTCTTCTCCCTCTTCTTGAATTTTATCTCCTTGTTGTAGTCCTCCTTCTTAAAGTTGTTGTTGTGGACTTCTTTGCCTTGGACAATAATTCTTGTAATGTCCCTTTTATCCATATTCATAGCATATAGGAGTGGAGGAGGAGGAGGTCTTTCCCATGAAGTCTTTCCCTTTGGAATAATGTTCTTCAAGATCACTAGGGGCTTCATCTTCAGTAGAGGGAGGAGTAGGTCGGAAACAAGTTGTTGTTATAGTATTTTGGCCTCCACTTGAGCTTTAAAGGTTGCATCCTTCATCTTCTTGGATTCCTTCTATTCTAGCTTGCCTTCTTCTTCTTATTAAGTGTTAGTTCTTACTTTAAAATCTTGGAGATACCCAATGAGTTCTTCCCTAGGAATATCATCAAGGCTCTTTGTTTTTTCAATGGAGGTCACCTTGGATTGCCATCTCTTGGGAAGAGATCTAAGAATCTTTGACTTGACCTTCCCTTGGTCCATGGGTTGTCCCAATGTTGCAAGCCCATTAGAAATGGTGTTGAGTCTAGCATACATCTTAGCAATTATTTCTTTCCTTCCCATTTTTAAGTTCTAAAGAAGTCCATTTAACATGTATGCATTTGACTCCTTGACTTGCTTGATGCCTTCATAGGTAACACAAAGATTATCCCATATTTCATGAGTTGTATCCCAAGTTGCGATCTAGTTAAACTTGATGGGAGTAAGGTTGAGTAGATGATGCTTATTGCCTTGACATTTAGTTGCACCTTCTTTGTGGAATATTCATTCCATGTAGCCATGTCTCCCTTTGGTTCTTTGTATGGAGCATCAACCACTCTCCACATCTTGTAGATCATCCCTTGAAGGTAGAACTACATCCTACTCCTCTAATAGAGGAAGTTTGTGCCAGTGAATATGGGAGGATGCATAGAGAATCCCCCTTCTATGTTAAGGGACCCCAGCAAATTCTCACCCATCTTCTCATCTTGTAGGAGCACGAGGTTGGATAAGACCTTGCTCTAATACCTCTTGTTGTATCAATGGGATGTAGAGGGAGGTGAATAGATCTAAAAAATAGTTAAACCAAATTCATTAGACCTTGAAATTATATCACAAGATAAGGTTGCTTATATGGAATTTTAGCATAACTAAGCATACCTAGAAAGAATGAGAGAGATTGAACAAGCATAAAAACACAAGCTATGTATAGTGGTTCCAAACTTCAAACTAGGATATGTACATCCACTACCTAGAGGGGTCTATCTCTAGGATTGGAAACCATTGCACACTTCTTGTATACCATTATAAGAGATACAATATGACCACCTTGTCCAAGGTCAAGGGTACCCAGCTTTCCTTTTAACTATCAAATGATCCAATAACCTTACAAGGACTTACCCATCCGAGAGAAGAGTCTTCTACCTTCAAAAGGACTTACCCACTTTTGCAATGAGCTAGCAGTCTTCACCAAGGAGATCTATTATTGCAACAAGTGTTTGACCTGGAAGGGATTACCCACTCTTCTCTTAGATCTTTTGACTTCTTCTTCACCTTCAACAAGGAGAAGCTTTCACCATCTTTGATTTGAGAAAGGAGATTGGGAAAGGGAAGTTGAGAGCTTCACAAGGTGTATAATGGAGTATCTCTCTCACAAGAAACCTATCTCACTCAGATAGATGTAGATCAATAGTAAGCTTGAGAGAGAAAGGGGCTTGTGATAGACAAAACTACTCAACTATAGCTAGGAGAAAAGAAAGTAAGCTTGGAATGAAGTCTAAGGGCCCCTATTTATAGTTGGGGGTGTCTACTAGCCAGTGGATGCACTTAAGATTGAATTCTAGCTATTTGGGATGTTGTAATGGATATATTTTTGAGTTGTGCAACACTCCAATGGTCGGAAACACCTTTCTACACTTCTTCATACATTTTGTCGGGAGAGTTTTTTATGAAAGTAATTTGACCAATAGCACTATGCGATAGAACAATTTTGAGTTGTCGATCAAATTTATCCTAGGTGAAACTTGCCTGTCAACTTAAGATTGTTTTGTGTGTACATGGTGTCGGTAGACTTGTCACTAGGACAAACTCGGTGAACACTAGGATTTATCAAGCTCCACACATCTTGTCAGCTGAGTTGTCTCCAAGACAAACTCGGCTGATAAAGCAGCCTGTGATGAAATTTGATGAATGTTATAAATGTGTTTAAACATTTGATTTAAGTGCATTTTATATAATTCTCAACTTAGTTACAAGTTATAGAATTGATACAAGTGATTTACAAAATTGTCCTAATTGATTTAAGGCATTTTCCACAAAAGTGATTTCACATTGATTTTGGCTTGTTTTTCGTCAAGCTAGGGTTTTCTTGAATTCATTCCTTTCATGTACCTAATACCCGAAATTGATCTCAAATAGACATACGAGATACATATGAATGGAATGGTTAAGTCATCATCAAAATATGGACAATGTATAACAGTTAGATCAACAATATGTTCACCCAATTTCCATGCATTTTATTCATCCCCCTACTTCCTTCTCACACTACCATCAACCCCACGATGGTGCATATGCCTCTTCTCCTCCCCATTCTCACACTACCATCAACCCAGTGGGGCAGCCAATGCCTCCACATATTACTTTCCTAAACAACATAGGAATTGGTGAGGACTGAGAGCTCCCCGCTATCTTCTCTTCCTCCTCACCCCTCCTACCTTCAACCCTGGACCTTTCTTCTTCTTCCAAACCCTAGATGCCCTTCATTTTCTCTATTCGTGCACTTGCAACAAGTCTGTAGGCATCACACCAAGGAAATGGACACAAACCAATAATATGGCACCCGTGTGCAAGCATTATGATGACAGCAGTGTCCACCTACATATTGTAAGTGGATCTGCCACCTCCATTGGCCTTTGGAAGACCTGTAACTAAAGAAACACCCTACAAACAATGCCACCACCATGCCTTTTGTCAAATTTTTTATTCCCTTTCATAAACCACTACCAATCATCAATCCCTAACTATGTTGTGGACCTTCTCACCCAACTTTTGCAAGGGTAGGTTCTCAGAAGTAGTAGAGGTATTTCTCTCATCATTGGCTATGGAGTTCTTGAATTGACTTGCAAGTCCAATGCACCTCTAGCATAGCGCTTGTGAACATGCAAGTTTAGTGCCATGCCAACCTGGGTAATGAATTCCCTAGGATAGAACCAATTCTTAGGATGCAAATGCATGGATGGCTACCAATTGTAGCCACATGAAATGATCTATCAAGTACCAGTAGTAAGTCAGGGATCCTCCCTACAAGGTAAACATGACTTAAAGTTTATTAAATCACGTCCTTATATCCAACAATCAAATTAATTCTCTAACAATTCCTTGAATGATCTAGACAAGGGTATCATATCCTAAGTAATAACCTAATATACATATGTCATGTGTGAACGAACAACTAATAGTCCAACTGCCTCATATTCAATCCTTACTTTATCTGTATATTAGTTTCCAAAAACATGTTAGTAAAGATTCGGATATATAATATGGAAATATCATACTTGTTACATTGGCTATGCATCCGGTTCATATCTTCTTAATAGTATCATAAGCACTATATACACATGCCACATACAAATATTAGATAATACAACGTTTGAAACGTTTCTTACAAGAAACCAACTAGTGATGACATTTTGAACTGTGGATGAAATATTAACCATAATATATATACACACATGGTTAATATGATGTTCTAAGCTATTTGGTCAATCAACTTTTCATAAATAATATACATGGGTATGCATGTTCATTTATAGAAAGTGTTGGTAACTATACCATTCTATTAAAAACATCCTAGACATATATGTGATAGTAACTAGAAATACAATAATAATATTAGAGTGCATTGTTTTAGAACTGACCAACCACAAATTGGATAATATAAGAGAGAAGGAAACCATATTAATTTAGATAAAGAAAATTAAATATTAACAGAAGGAAAATCCCCCTATTATGAGTTATAAATATTGACAAAGAATAGCTTGAAATATCAAAATATATCCTTCTGCAATCATGACATAGATAACTATGTATGCCTTGGATGTGAAACCCTAATTTGATATTAGGTGAGCAATACTATTTTTAGATGTATCTTCATTCATGAAATGGAAATGGTGTATTAATGTGTGCCTAAACACTTTTAGGTCAAGAAGGACAAACTATGAAATTTACCCCTAGAGATATGGTTAGTTTTGAAGATCAAGTATACGGAAATCCCTATATATTTTGGGAATTATCAAGTATGATCTAAATTCCTATATTGAGGCATTTATTTGACTATTATCTTTTTTGGAAATCCAAAGTTGAGCATCCATATTTACAGATTTGAAATATTATGAACTCTTGTGAACATTGAATTATTATGTTTAAAATGGGTCCTTTGACCCATCTTGCTATGTTTTTTATACCTGATGTGAATTATGACTAAAATTCTAGTCTTGCCACTATTTTTGCATGTTAAATCTTTGACTAGAATATCTAGAATAGTGGTACTTATGGACAACCATACTTATAAAGGGTGTGTGTATTCTATCTGGCTATGCCTTTCCACCCTTACTTTTTAGGCCATGATCCTATGGTGATATGGGCCTATTATAGGTACATTTAGTTTACATTGTTTATGCATGCAAAGCTTATAATTTAAGTTTAAAATTGTGAATATTTGTTATGGAAAGATGTTTCTTTTATCTCTAGTGTTGTTTTCTATAAATATAATGCCTCTATGTCTTTATTTGACTCTTATGGAACTTAACTACTTTTTTATGGCCCATTTTTCATGGGAACATCCTTTTGTACTTGTAACCCAATATAATGCCCAAATGTTGTTTATATGCACATACTAAGTGTTTACTAATACATTCCTTGGTTTCCTATTTTTATGGGTGATTCTCCCTTCCACTCAAGTGTAGGTACATTAGTGGACAAGGACTAAACAAGATCATATTTAGGATTTGAACTTGAGGATAGCTTGGAAAGGTTGAGTTTTTCCCTCTACAATGGGCATTGCATGCTTTTAGATTCATTAGATGTATACTTTTATACTTTGTTATACCACCTTTTCTAATCAGGAACAATTGTAGATGAATTATCATGTGAAATTATAATAGTTTTGTTTTAGCTACTTATTCATTATCTTGCTATATAATATATACCATTTGGGAAGTGAAATTCCTCCTTTTCTTCATTATGGAATAGGAAGGTTTTATTTCTTCATTTACTAGAGAGTGGATTCCTTATCAGGTCACACTATTTACAAAATGGTATCAAAGCCAAAACAAGTTAGTAACTTGACTATTTCAAGTTATTCTATATTGTTTCTTAATTAGGAACTCTGGTGACCCTCTATATGAAGCTGATGTACTTAATCCTGAGTAGTGGAATACCAAACATGGTTTCAATTCCTATCTAATTTGATGATTTCCACTCCCCAAACCAATGTGTGGTCGAGACTCAGTTTTTGGGAACCCTAGTTAACCTTGCATCCTTTTTGAAATGCATAATTTCCCTACATAGGGTTGACTTTCCTAGTCATTAGATTATACATCCCTACCTTGTGCAAGTACATGTTAGAGTGTAGGTTGACTTAAAAACTCATATATAGGCTTAACCCTAATTCTTGTTTGGACCCTTTCCTTGATGTCTTCTAGAATGACATGAATACATCCACTAGGAGGACTAAGCATACATGGATAATAAATGTAGAACCTAAACTTATGTTTTAGAATGGTGATGATTCCCATAATATTAAGTGATAACCACACTAGATCTGTCATGGGCAAGAAGGCCTTATATCTTCCCAAATCCATCTAAATGTTGGATACCATCCTCATTAAGCTTTTCATGCCTCTTACATGAGAACTTCTTGATGAAAGCTATACTTTTCAATAGATATCCTTAAACGTTAACTCCCTCATCTTCAATAGTGCACTTAGTTTTATCTAGTTATTTATATGAGTACTTTGACGATATAGGTTGCTTTAACCTATGAAGGGACAATGGTGATACATTAGAAAATGATAGGAAAACCCAATAATAATTTCTATACTGATAGAATGATCATGTGGCTCCTCTGTGTCTCTAGGTGATGCAACATATTTATGATTAGAGTAAGGTGGGAAATGGTGGATGTCATGCCTTAGTATAATTTGATAGAAGAGGGTTGTGAATGATAAGAAATCCTTCTCCCTCCTATTCTTATGTATTAGAGAGCAGTTGTTTTCCCTTTTAGGTGTTTAAAGAATCAAACCCTTTTAGTGGAATGATGCGATGATACAATAATTGTACATGTGTTGTATTGTGGAAGGTGGCTGACTTGGTTCTCGGATCAATTTTGGCACCAATTTTAGTTTTTCATCACAAAGTTTTTATCGCTAAACTTATTCTGATTTTGAATTAATATGTACAAAAGACAAGATCTCATATTTTATCAATGTTTTTCAGAACCAAGTCACCATGAGAAAAAATATTGAGTTGTAGATAAATCCTATAGAGAATAACACCTTGACTAGCATGATCAACCCTGGGACCTTAGGCATAAACATGAAGTAGATAGTAAGAAGGAGTTTTAGGTGTAAATTACCTGATTGATCTACCTTTGTTGTCTCTTGATATGGTTATTTTGGATATATCAAAATCCTTTTAAGGAATGGATACATACACTTTATCATGCAAGGATGTATCATAGGACTATCAGAAGTAAATAGTGGTTGTTATAAGTAATACATGAGTAACATCTAGTATTAAGGTCATATGTATGTAGCTACTACCTAACCAGGGTAAATGGTAGGCCTTGAAAATTTTACCACCATGAACATTACTTATATAATCAAAATTAAAATTTTAAAATTATATTCCCTTATCCAAACTAGTGAACTTAAATAGAGAAAAGTCAGCAAGTGGAAACATATCATAATATTTTTGGAAGTGATGTAAATCATGATAACACCTGATTAGTGAATACAATACTATTAAGATAACTCTAGGTTTGGTGTAACTTCCCCATCTCATCATATTACATAATAAAACTAATGGATACCTGATACATGGAGCAAAAGAGTTTGACCTTGGGATTTGACTATAAGAGTGATATGGGGGCGACATATTAGGATTCACTATATTATGTGGACTGAAATTCTATTTAGTTTGGAAACATAACCTAGTATGTATACTTGGATATAGAAGGATTGATTTTGAGGACAAAATCCTCTTTAATGAGTGGAGTGTTGTAACATATCTAAATCCTGAATCGTGACTCAGACCTTATTTTTCTTTGGCCCACTTTTTGAGTGTGTTAGTAATAATTCCTTTATTACCTAGAATAGGTCATATTATTAATAATTAGTGATCAAGTAATTTTATATGTAATGCATATCCTTTCATTATAGGATAGATCAATAAATTTAGTTTATCATGAGGCTATTTATATAATTCCACCACTAAATAATACACTTGACTTCCTAGGATCCTTGAAGGACAGTGCTTGACTCAGCTTGCTCCCGAGTCAAAGGGAGATAGCATGGGCTGCTGGGAGTGGATGATCCTACTTCCAACATGGCTTGCGACAACCACCTGAGTAAAAGAGAAAGAAACTAAATTAATATCTGAATGATGTTGTAAGTGATTAATTCAGTGTTGTAAATCATGAAGTTAATACATAATATACAATTAATGGTATATGATACCAAAACACCTTCAAAATATTAAACTGATGGGAAAATTAGTTTTAGCATATCTTATCTATTCTACCTATACATTCTCATAAAAATCAGATTTCATTTTCTATCTCAATTAAATAGAGAATGAAAGATACTAATTTACACTATTAATACCATATTTTATATATATTTCATTTAGTATTAGATGTAATGCTCCCACTTCTATGGTAACATTATCATCTTCCTCTTCCTCACTTTCTCCTTCCCAACCTTTTCTCCACTCTTTCTGTTTCCTCCTCCCTCACTTCTTGTCTTCTAGTTTGTCATCATTCCTGCTCTTCCACTTCTTCTTCCTCCCCTCTTTCTTTCTATGCTCATCCAAAACCCTAGTTGCTAGCTCTCGTGTGCCATCCATAATAGATGAAAGAGTTCTTGCTTTTTTCAATGATGACAAAGACTCCACATCATCCTCTGCACTTCATGCCCCATCAGAACCAACCTCTTCTCCTCCTTCTGTTGACACTTCCATCAACCTGAGGTGGTGCAGATGCCTCTGCTTGTAACTGCCCTGATCGATACTCGATCTAGTTCAAGACTGAGAGCACCCCCTCTATGTTGTCTTCCTCATCACCCCTTCTTCCTTCACCCCTATACCTTTATTCTTCATACTAACCCAAGATGCCTCCATCTTCTCTAGTTGTACACCTGATGCTAGTGTGCGGGCATCACACTGAGGTAAGAACCACCAACATATCACATATGGTGCTAGTGTTTAGGAATCACACTGACAAAAGTAGCCATCGACATATTGCAGATGGAGAAGCCACCTCCATTGGCCTTTGGTAGACCTGTAACTAAAGTAACACCCTACAAACCATGCATCCACCATTCCTTTTGATAGTCATCTTCTACCCTTGCATAAACCACCACAAATCATCAATCCCTCACTCCATCATTGACCTTATCAACCCACCTTCAACAAGGTTGAAAGGCCATGTTCTCATACATAGAAGAGGGACTTCTCTGGTCATTGGATACGGAAAACCTGAATTGATTTGTAGCACCAATGCACCTGTGGCCTAGATTTTGTGAACCAGCAAGTTTAGTTCCATGTCGATCTAGGTAATGGACTCCCTAGGAAAGCCTTGATTCTTTGGATGCAAAGGCATGGATAACTACCAAGTGCAGTCACATGATACCAAACTATCAAGTTGCAGTAGCAATTTAGGGATCCTCCCTACAAGGTTAACATCTCTTAAACTTATTAAGTCATGTCCTTATATCCAATAGTCAACTTAATGCACTAAAATTCCCTTGAATGATTTATACAGGGGTATCATTTCCTAAATAATGACCCGATATACATATGGCGTGTGTTCACAGACAACTAATACTCCAAGTGCCTCATATTCAATCCTTACTTTGTATTATGTATAATTTCTAGAAACATGTTAGTTAAGATCCCCTAGATATAATATAGAAATATATTACTTGTTACATTGTTTATGCAACCAGTTCATATCTTCTTAATTGTATCATAAGCACTATATACACATATCATGCACAAATATTAGACAATGCAAAATCTAAAAAGTAGCTTACAAGAAACCAATTAGTGAAGACATTTTGAGCCATGGACTAATTATTGACTGTAATATTTCATATATATATATATATATATATATATATATATATATGTGTGTGTGTGTGTGTGTGTGTGGTTAATATGGTGATCTATGCTATTTGGTCAATCAACTTTGCGCCAATGATATACATATTAGTCCTTTCATGTTTGTCACTAGAAAGTGTTCATAATTTGTATGCATCTATTGTAAACGTCCTAGTACTGACAAAATTATTGGTAGGCACTAAAACCCTACATTGATATACATGTATCCGATAGTAACTAGAAACACAATAAGATTATAGGAGTGCATTTATTTAGAACTGAACTACCTTTAATCAGATAATATAAGAGCTAAATACAACATATTACTTTAGATGAAGAGCACTAAATGTTAAAAGAAGGAAAAAACCCTATTATGATCTATGAATGTTGACACATACTAGGTTGAAATATCAACATATATCCTTCTATGATCATAACATACATAACTGGGTATACCTCATATGTGAAACCCTAACTCAACATTAGGCGACCAATACTAGTTTTAGATGTATCTTCATTTATGAATGGGCAATGGTGCATTATTGTGTGCCTAAACACTTTTAGGTTAATGTAAGGCCCCGAAACTTTCTTAATGAGTTGAATGAGCTTAATTACCATAATTGAATGCTTATAACCCTAATATAACCTTTTTATATGTTTTGAAATCATAATACAAGCTTAAGTTTGAAATTTGGTCCAATTTAGAAACTGTTTGAGCAAGTTATGCAATTTTCTATACATTTTGGACTTTTCTACAATTTACCCAACTGACTGGTTTTATTTGTGATTTGTCACATACATTATGTTCTTTAGATGTTATATTATAATTCTTGAGATGTTTGATCCATGGTTTGAAGGTGTTTTCATCAAGGGTATTTTAGGGTTTACCCCTTCACGGATGAGCTACTTTTAGTAGCTATCAACAAATGAATTATGTGATTGGCTGGGAATTTCGACAAAGGAAAGCTAAGAAGGTTAATAGGGATGGTGGAGGAGCTTCTTGTGTGTGTTCTTGTACATTCTTAATAGTTTAAGGCCATAAACACATGGGGAAGCTACTTTTACACCTCATGCTTGCTTCTATCCTTATCCATGGGCTATATTTACCTCTTCATTGCCCAAATATGAAAATATGTTTGCTTTCTCTTTCCTTTAACCTGGAGCAATGACGCCCCTCTGTTTTTGTACAGAACCAAGTGCTCTAAGGTAGAATACAACCTCTTTTTGGAGAAGAAGGTCTCCTAGAGCTCCATGTAGCCCTACCTAGGGTTTCCAAGGTCATCTTCTAGGGAATCTGACCAAGGCAAGTTATTTTCTTCCTTACTTCTCTGTTTCTCTTTCTTTCTCCTTCTGGAGACCTTCCTCTAGGTCAAAACCTTGCTGTTCCATGGTAGAAATTACTCTAAAGCTCTAAAACCCTACCTTTCTTGCTCCTTATGCTTAGGGTTTGCTCATTTGCTGAAGAAAGGTGCTAGATGGACGAATTCATAGATTATGCTTGGATTTTCTACCCTACCTACTCGATATTTCTTCTATGTGGGGTTTCATATTCTCATTATAGGCAAGTTTTATAACTTTCTCCACGTTTATTGCTTACCATAAGCTTTCTAGATCATGTTCTTGCTTGAAAATGATGATCCATGCACTAAAAAGCTATGCTTGATTTGGATTTCGATTTTTATAATGTTCCCTATTCTGATTTCTATTCTGATGAACATTTGATCATGTGTAAAATATTCCTAAGGTATAATATGATTTGGATCAGGTTGGTTTGACAACCTATGGTGCTAAGAACCTATCAACCAATGGTCAATTTTAGGGTTTTAAGCTGATTTCTTCTATAAACCCATGACCCGATGATGGTACCATTGCAACAAGCCTATGGTGTTGTCTTCATGACAACTGATGGTTGGGATCAAAGGTTTCATATGATGGTGACAACCTATGGTCACCCCCTTAGGTCATTTTTTGGATCAATTTAGAAGTTTAATGATCAACCATTAAGTACCCTACTAAGGTTATCAATCAATGATGACATTAGCTTAATATTTGATGTTGATTAATGAATATAGTGTTGATCTGACAACTTATGGTGACTTAATGGTCACTAATGATGGTGGATCAGGTCTCCACAACCTATGATGAGTTAAGAATTATGGTTGTAGCATCAATTAAGCCTTAGACCAATGGTTTCTTGGGCCACTTGATGCAATGGTCGGACCTATATTGTAATTGATGGTTTTAACATATGAACTTGACCCAATGGTCAAGATCTACTGTTTATTCCTCCAATAAAGTGGAATGATGTATAATGTAATATTTTGGTCCTAATAATGTGATTTATATGGTTTCCTTTATATGATCAACTTAAGGAGCTTACTAGTTGACAATGGATGGCTTATTTTAAATGAACAGTCGATTGTGGGTTTTACCCTACTCTTAATGGAACTTTTTATGTTGTTGATCAAGGGATTTCTAGGGTTAGATGGTGAATCTTTCTATATAAAAAATCAAAGACTTAATAGGTGGTTTATCCAAGGCGTTTACTTATGTAAACAACCAATGGTCTTACCTTTTAAACATCCAATGGTTCTGGGTGACATTGTGGTATAGTGATATGGGTTGAATGATGATGGAACAAATAGAGGGTTACCCTTAATAAGGTAGTATTAACTATTCACTCATATGAATAGAAGGGATGATAACCATATTGTGTTGATATGTAACCCTAATGAGGTATAGCTTGTTATACCTAGCTTTAATATAATTAAATGATGGTAATTGGGTATGAATAGTCCTTGAATGATTAATACAATTGTGGAGTACTCTCTTATTGTTGTTGAAACCCTAGTAGGCTATAACCTGATGGTTACACCTTGATTTATGTGTGGGTTCATGCTTGAGAATGGTATGGAATGTGATGGTGATGCTTCATCTTATGCATCCATGATCCAATGGGGATGTCGTGAGTTAGGGTTTGGGTATGAGTGATGATTAGTAACATTAATATAATTTATCTTGTGAACCTAACTCTAATGCAAATAGATAAAGATGAGTATTCATATTCTTATATGATGGAATGAAGGTGGAATAACCTCCTTACTATGATCATAACCTTGATATGTTAATTGGTGGTTATCATAGACACATGTTTGATACTTTCTTATGCTAAACATGTGCATAATGAATATGATGAGAGTTAATCATATCTAGATTCCTTGCATGTTGATGTAATAAAGGAATGCCCTTAATGTTAATATAACCCTGCTATGATTGTTTATGAATATTTACTAGCTCATTAATGCAATATTGTGTTGATCTTGTGTATTATATGTAAGTAATGTTGTTGAGCCTTGTTATAAGGCATGCAAAGATAATGATGATCTTGCAGGGATAGTATGATGGTCTTAATGACCTTTGGGCATGGTGGAGCCCTGAATAAGGTGCAATCCTCTTGTGTTGATAAGGGTTGATACCCTATGATATTGTGAAAAGGATTTATATCTTGTGATAGTATGATGACTAGTGTAGACTCATGACTGGAAAGTAAATAGTACCATGTGATGATGAGATGAGAAATTATGTTTCACACGTTTTATATCTTTTGAAGTTGTGATATTTATATGCTTGTTAGAAGTGAATTAGGGTTTGTATGTCCACTTGTTTGATGCATCCTTAATTCACCCAATTGGCATAACTAATCAAGTAAAACTCTAATCATGTATTGTCATGTACCATAGATCCATCTGAGTGTCAGAACTTGCCAGATGGTGAAATGAGTATTCCTAAGGGAAACTCGGAGCACATACTGATGAGTATGCATGTTGCTTGTCATCCTAAATTCAAGTGTTTAGGGAGGATGACTGCGGTCATACCTAGCCCTTAGTTTGAGAATGACTGCGGTCGTGTCTCGGTGATTATATATGTGATGAGATTGGAGGACAATTGCGGTTGTACCTCAGATGGTAGGGTATGCGTACCCACCTCCATTCACTAGTGCCGTGACCTGTACCAAGGAAGGACTAGGATGTTAGCAGCTTGACCTTATGTATCACTATGGAAGACCCGTAGTGACTGGGGGCAGAGAAGATCTTAGGAGTCCGGCTCTTCCTAGATCTTGTATGGCACTGATTTCAACTTAGCAGTGGTCAGTTGGATTTTGAGTGGTATCCTAAAATTCCTCAGGGCATAATAAAAGATGTAATACAACCATATAGCATATCTGTTTAGGGTTATACACGATGCTTCACATTGGATGATAACCCTTATTTGTTCTCTTTACATAAAGATGATGCTTAGTACAATTAAGAGATAGTAGATATACTTATGTTGTGGATATGCTTAAGATTGTAGATGCATACATACAGTAGCCATGATTATTTTGATAACTATACCACTACTGTTGATTATAATCATGATGCTAGCTATCTCATGTTGTTAGTTATGTTTAGCATGCTAGCCATGCCTTTGTTACTAGAGATGCATATATATTGATAATCATGCTTATCCAGATAGTTGTGCTTATGTTGTTAACTCTTCTTATGATGTTGATATGTTAAACCAATTATACATGCTCATGTTATTAGCTATTCTATGTTACTAGACTTGCTCATGATGCTAGATATGCATATGCTACTGAATTGCTTATATTGTCAACAAGATAAAGGATGATAGTCTGGCTAATGATGATAGTTATTATTTGCTCCTATATGTATTTTATTAATAATCGGTATTGTTGATCTTATATGTTATATTTAATTAAATTGCTTAAATATTTAATTACTTAAACATGTTGTAATCAATAAACATTGTTGGAGGTTATATCTCTTGCTGGGACATGGGTCTCTACCTTGTGGTTCGCCACATTTTTTTAGGTAATCGAAAGTGATGAAAACAAACATGTGGCAGAAAATAGGAGCTATAGTAATGAATCTTTGAGAAAGTTGATTAGATGTCTAGTGTGTCATAGGGTCGTCCCTATACTCTCGGGTCTGAGCAGGAAAAGTGTGTATATGATGTTTCAAATGAATCGAACTTTTGTTAGCATGTTAATGCTTGTTTGTGTGGCATATATGAATATTGTTCTCCTGTGTATATATGTGGTGTCTAAGACGATAGAACAATTTGTATCAAATTCTTGGCATAGTATGGATATAAGAAAGATTTTGGGCTCTTATGAAAATGTTTTTGAGCGGGTGCTGACGTTGAAATCGGTTTTAATTTACCCATATTTTTGGGTATGTGATTAATTAATGATTGATTGTATTTTATGTTTTGAGTAATCTTGTTTAGTGTAACGGGTTCTCATAGTTAAGATGGAAGAACTATGAAATTAACTCCTAGAGATTGGTTAGATGTGAAAATTAGGTACATGCAATTCGTCATTTTATTTTGCATAAAATGGTGACTGTGATCTGAATTCCCATATTGAGGCATTTATTTGACTATCATCCCTTTTTAGAAATCCAAAGTTGAACATTCATTTTTACTAATTTGAAATTTTATGAATTGTTGTAGATATTGAATTATTATGTTTAAATGGGTCCTTTGACCCCTCTTTCTATGATTTTAATATCCGATGTGAATTATGACGGAAATGCCACTCTTGCTCTCTATTTGTGCATGCTTAATGTTTCACTAAAATCTAGAATTGTGGTACTTATATACAACCATACTTATAAAGGGCACACATATTCCACCTAGGGTATGCCTTTTCACCCTTACTTTTTAGGCCATGATCCTATGGTGTATGGCCATGTTTTCGATATACTTTTTTGACATTACTTATGTATGCAAAGTTTATTATTAATGTGAATGTTTATTATGGAAAGATGTTTCTTTTATCTCAAATATTACTCTCCATAAGTATTATGCCTCAATCTCAAATATTGTTGTATGTGCCTACTTTTATGTGGCCCATTTTTCATGGGAACACCCTTTTTGTACTTGTAACCCAATATAATACCCAATTGTTATTTATATGCACATATTCAGTGTTTATAGATACATGCCTTATTATATATACCATTTGAGAAATAAATCAATTCATCATTTCCTTTAGGAAGGTTTTTATTTCTTGATTTAGTAAAGAGTGATCTCCTATTAGGTCCCACTATTTATAAATAATACTCTTCCTTTATGATTATCATAAGTAGTATTCTATTTAAAAATAATGACTCAGACATATCTAAGTCATGAATATGAATCAGTAGCATCTAATACCCAGAAAATTTTCTCCAATCGATTACCAACCAGATGAATATACAAGTATTGATTTCATTGATCTTTAGTCATAGAGAATTAAAATTTCAACATATTTATATATTTGAATCAAGACCTAAACACTAACATTAGGTGTTAAACACCACAATATCGTATCCCAAGAACTGAAATTCTAGGAATCCAGTCATGTCCTCACAACCGACTCCTTTTCTTCCTCATTTCAACTCAAGAACCCAAGGAAATGACTATTGAAGAAAAAGACAGAGAAAGAGGGTGATTCAAAATCTTTTTTTATTAAAATTTTGAGGAGGGATGGAATATAAACATATGAGAGAAGATTTATAAAAAAACTATCTAGGGTTGATAAACCTACATGATTTTACATGCTTGTAGAAGATGAAACTCCCAACCAACACTTCCAACTCTTTTCTCTTCAAAATCATAATACTCCCTCTATATCTACAATTTTATATCTCTGAAATGAATGATGGATTATCAGTGCTACTAGGGTTCTAGGTTAGAGATATAGATCAATTGAGGTTCTTGGAACATTTATAATAAAGACCTAAATTTATTTTTAATCTTTTTCTATTCATTCAGAATGTTTGGCTGCCCAATTTTGTTCTAGTTAATAAAACCGACCTATACATCAAGCAATGGTTACTCAAATCACATCCATAAATTATGGAAATATAACATGTTGTCATAAATGGATTTTGAAAGATATAGCTGAAATTCCAACTCATATAAATTTAAAAATAAATAACTAAAAATCAATAACACATTGTAATATTGTAGTCTGTATAGGATGGTCTCCTAAGTTTGTCCAGACAAAACTCGATAGACAATAGGTCCAAGAAACATCCAAACAATCTTAGAACTATAAAAAAACATGTAATTTGGGTTGTCAAATATACATCTAAATTTAAAAGCAATATGTATTACAGATAATATAATAAAAAACTTTTATTACACCACTATACTCACCATATTATTTTCTTATACTATCAAGATCCTAACTTCATTCAACTAGGATTTCACTTTTCAAACCCTATTCTTTGATAACGTTGTATATTTAAAATATATCATCATATCTAAATATCATAATTAAACTACCATCATTAACTAAATTTAATGAATGATCAATATAATAAAGATGTTATCATCCAAACAAACCCTAATCAGTGACTAAGATAAAATAGGATCCTTACATAAGTGTCTTGACAAGAGCTTGTGCAAGGTATTATAAAGAGAGGTTATGTGATATAGAGGGAACAATTACTAGGAGGGACAATTACTATGCTTTTAATTGATAAAAAAAAGTTCATTATGTCCTGTTGCCCAATTTTCATAGGGGCCATTGAAATTCCTGAACAAAGAAAAGTACCAACGTCAAAGTATACAAAAAAGGTTCTTGCAAAGTCTTCACTTAGCTACCTCCCTTGTTGCATATAACAACTCCCAAGGCATACATGGAGACTAAGGTTATGTGACTCTACGTCATATGGATCTTGATCCAATCCAAGAAACGTACAATCATGAATTTTTAAAGCAAAGGGCCACATTACTAGAAGTTGTATAGCTGCAAGTGGTTTGAAAGACAATAGGTGATTTTGGAAATAGGAAATGCAAAATAGCACAACAAAGCTAAATTCATCTATTATGTATAACAGGTACAATGGAGCTATACCTAGTTTTTTGGTTGGATTCGGTCCCAACTGAACTCATGTGCTTTCCTATATGTGGCTAACAACAGTTAGAAGTTGTGGTTACCTAAGGTAACGTTACAACTGTAAAATTCCATGCTCGTCAATTACAAATCTAACTAAAGTTATGAGAAAGGTGGTAGGCTTCACTACTGTCGTGACAAAAAACTAGAGATGATCCAGCTGGGAAGTGAACCACGCCCAGCCGGGACCAAATCCTCTGTGCCGCCTCTATATATTGATCCATCAGCTTATGGGACCCGTGATGGGGTGTACGACTAAGATTTTCTGGGCACACAATCTCAGACGGTGGGCACAAAAAATATGAACCCCACATACATGTTTTTAAGACACAATCCAACCATACAGGGCTAAGGTGTAATGACCCCGCCTCCCGGTAACCCCCAATTAAGGGAGACCAAAAGGTCAGAGTCATTATCCCAATTTTCAGAAACAATGGTTCGACAAATAATCAATAATAATTACTAAATTCTACCGAAAATATACTGAAAAGCTGGAATAAAATAAAACTTTATTTACCTTTTTTAAAAACTTGGATATCTAACTTCTATCCACAACTGGAGTCTACTCTAACTAATCATCTTGGAACCTTAATTCTTATTTTCACCATGTGTCACTTTACTATTTGTCCTTTTCAATATGGTACCTAAAACGCCGACAAACAAAATTTCGGTCAGCATAAATGAATATGTCGGTATGTGGGGACAACCAAAATTTCACATATATTGCTAACAACCTAAATATCACAATCAAGTTAATTAACAATCCAATTTACATCTTCAATGTGACATTCTCCACCGCATTTGCCCTAACCCTAGAATACCCTCTTTAGGGTTTCTCTTTTGCAATAGACTTAAGGCCACCTTCTCTATCCTGAGCTTGGTGCATGGGGTCACCTCTCATGGTCCCCATTAGTCATGCAATATCATAAGGCCACCTTCTCTATCCTGAGCTTGGTGCCTGGGGTCACCTCTCACGGTGCCCATTGGTCTTCCCTCTTGGGCTTGACCTCATTGCATCATACATTAGGGTGGCATGTAGGTGCAAGAATACACACTTATAAATTACCTGTGATAATCATAGTGACTTTATGAATTTGCATATATGAACATCCAATAGTTAGGTTGCATTCAATTCGATCAATCATCCGAGAAAACCCCGTGAAACTAAAGTGGTTAATCATAAATAACCACATACCTGATCCAGAGCAACTTGATGTCCAAGCTAGAATAATCAAGAACATTCAATCAAGCAATCAACAATATCCTAAACTTAATGCATAACATCCATGTGTCATTGTTTTATTCAAAACATCCTCTAGATTGACTTGGACTCCACCTTAGGATTTCTAGGCCAACTTTATGGTTTGATTAGGGTTTTAGCCTCCATAATTCTTTTATCACGTTTAATGCTCTTTTAGTCCACAAACCCTAATTTCATCATCATAGGCATACTTGAATGTCAATTGAGTCTAATACATCTCTTTTACACTAAAACTACCATCTTTATCTTTTCAAGTCATGTCAAGATCATTAAGCCTAATTATCAAGTTTGGTTTCTTTTGAATTGACAACTCATATTTCATTATAGTCCAATTCCCATATGAACCCTATTTATCACTAATTCGACATTTATCCACTAGAAAACCTTAATTACCAAATTAAGTGTATTTATCCACAATTAGAATCTTTTATACTCAAAATATCTTAGAATCATCATATCTCAGCTTTATTCATGGATTTGAACAATTAAAGCCATTAAGAGTCATAATTACCAAAATTAGGGTTTCAAGGCCCATTAAAGCATATTCATGTACATGGAACCCTAAATTAATCAAACTATGCATAAAGATCATCCTTTTGGATCTAATGTGTCCGTTTTATAATCAACGGGTTAATATTGATTAAAAACACCCATAATACCGTTCTCAATCTTATAAACATCAATATTAGGGTTTCTTAATCATTAATGCATTAAAGTTGACAACTTTAACTACTTTTCTAATTGCGAGAGGAATTAGGCTCTAAAACTATTTTTAATGGATTCCTTATATTTTTCTGAGCAAATTTCATATATTATATGTAGCAATCCAAGCTACCATTAATTAAATATGAACTTTGCAAGATTCACTTACTTGGACCAATGGGATGCTGACACGTCAGCCATCCCATTAATTACGTAACTTAGCCGAAACATAATGGAATGACTCTTATACCCCCATGCAACTTCTTGGTTCTATAATACCTGGAGGGACAATTCCATCCAACGCTACTTAGGTCATCTTCTACCTCATGTCGCACACTACTGCCGCCACCGTAGGGGTTGGCGTGGCTTCGCCTCCCCTTCCCTGACCCCGACGGCCACCAGGGAAGGTTTGCCTACCTCCGTTGCACCTCCACGCATCTAGGGATGCCCTCTGCTTATAGCCAGAGTGGCTGGCTCATGCTGGTCGGGTCTACAACTCACGATCGGTCTTGCAGTCGTGCTGCTACTGTTGTGCATGGGCTAGGGCAAGGTGATGATGGTCGAGTTTCTCTCCGACAACGTGGGGAATTGTGCTTCCATCACAACCCCTACATGGCTCCTCGTTGCTCCAAGGGTTGTACTACTCCCTATGTTAGGGTTTTGAGCAAAAACAAGGTGGAGAAGAGGGTGGGATGCCCGAGATCCTATTGGATTCGAGGCTAAGGGTCCAACCCTTATATAGGGGAGGTTAGAAACGCCCTAGCATGCTTGCCCATGAGGAAAACTATGTCCCTTTATCTATAGGAAACCTCCTTTCCATGTTTAGGTGTAACTCCTCTTTTAATTATTTCCTTGATAATCCATATTCCTTAGTTATTAGGGAATCTGAAAAGTATTACTTTTACTCTCTTGTGCTTGGCTTTTAATCCATTGGCCACAAAGTTTTACTTCCTTATAGAAAATAGTATCTCTTTTTGATAACACCAAAAAGTCATTAACTATATAGAACATTATTCTCATATTAAGACTTATTTTATTATTTGTATTTGCTCTTCATTCTATTCTTACCTTCTCCATTGGGACTCCTTGGACCCCAAGAAATCCTAGGAATTCAAAATTCCTTTTTAAGGCTACTTCTTATCTTTCTAGATGCATCTACATCCTTTATTTCCCATTATCTCATTTATTCTTTTTATTAAAATATTTCTTTTCATGGATTTCTCTACATCTTTTATTTCCTTTTTCCTCTTTTCCTATTTCTTCCATTAGAAATCATATGTAAATGAAATTCATTCAATTGTGGCCATCAATGCTACTTTCTAGATATTTCTATGTATTTCTCATAAATATATTGCTTAATATCCATTATCTTTTATCTTTTTCTATTATTTGGACTTTTCCTCTTTTCTTCTCTTTTATATCCATCATTGGATTAACATATTAGTAGGAATCACAAAATTCCTATCAAAAGGGAGATTTGCAAAGAAATCCATCATTTGGAGCAAAGCATACAACCTTCTCAATTCAAGACCATATTCATAAAATCATTACATTTCAATTTTGAAAACACGTGTAAAATTGAGGTTGTAACATCCTTCCCCTCTTATAGGAATTTTTCCCTCAAAATTCCATCAAACATACAAACAAGCAGGATAAGACTTCCTCATGTCCATCATGGCTCCCATGTGGCTTTACCCTCTCCATGGTGCTGACCAAGAACCTTCATCATCGTATATTCTTACATCTGAGTTCTCTCTCACCTTGGTATCTCGTACCCTCGTAGGTGACTCAAGACATTTCATCCTCTCTCTCGAAGCTTAATAGGTTCATGGTTCAGCACATGGCTCGGGTATCTCACATAGTGCTCTAGATCGGACTCATGGAACACATTATACATCACGTTATCCAGAGGGGTAAGGCTAAACACAAGCATCTCCACCAATCCATCTCAAATGGACCCATGTATCGGGGACTCATCTTTCTCAATTATAGCTCAGAGGGGTCGGATTAGCATATCACATATTCTCCCATAGTGAATTGCAAGTCAGTCTGCTTCGCATCAGCTCACGACTCATGTCGCCCCTGGGCTTTCTCAACCATTGCATGATCAAAGCGACTTCATCTGCACTCACTGTGGTCTCTCTGACCTTCACAAGATCTTTCCACCAACATCAACTTCATGAAGCGGTGACCGACACAACCTCCCTTACAGAAATTCTTACATCCTGATACTGGCTTTGGTGGCTATCATCACAACTTTCATAAGACGAGAATTGTCCCCATATATCACCTTGAACGAGCATACATGCTCTCATCAGACCCTCTTATCTGTATCATGCTAACCATTAGTTAGGGGTGATCGAGTTCTTCATGTATCTACTTCCACCTCATGGAAATGAATCTTTAGGTCATACTCAAGAACCTTTGAACTTGCATCATGGTGTAGTTGAACCATCTCTCTTACATGTAGTTCAACCAGACCTGTCTCCTGACAATACTCTCTCTTTCTCTTAGATTATGTCATCTAGGTAAGGCAATCTACCATAACCCATATTGCATCGTCTTGAATTTTCTTGGTCCATGGGAGACTTAAAACATTCATAGTGATGAACTCCCATTCCCCTTCAGGGACTCTTTATCCTCAATATCGACTCAATGGGTTATTGGTGTTTGTTCTTCACCTCCTGGCATGAATGGCGACAAGCCACATGCAACTATTTACACTTCTTCATCTTAGACATCCAAAATACTACTGCAACTTACTATCTTAGTAGTACCACGGTGTATGATGAACATAAAATCATGATCTCCTATATGTCATGATTTGTCAAGGTTGATTCCTCAAAAACCCTAAAACACTCTAGTCATGGATTTCATCACTTTTTTTCCAGAGAAGTGCATCTGAGATTCTACAACCATTCTCCTATCATAACAAGCCCTAGGTTGGATAACCAAGCAACCACTAACTCGATCAACGGATCTCGTTATATCTGAGGGTTAGCCCAACATATCTCACAAACTTAGGGTTCACCTAGCCATCTCTTCCAGCCTTTCCACTAGCTAAACTAGGCAGGTGCATCTCAACAAGAGCATCCATCACCACCTTTCATCTTTATGTTCTAGGTAACAGTGGAGACATACACCTCCATGTACTCCACTTATCATCTCATCTTGGACTTTAGGTCTATCTTCATCAGGAAAACTCAGAGCTCATCCTCTTGGTTATCAAACTCAAACTTATTTAATTCATAAATTCCATACAACACATGATAAGAACATCCTTATAAGATGACTACCTTAGTTATGTTGATGTTGGTAAACCATCCACACATCGTACACTCCACAAGGGTACACTATTATCATAGCAACATTTCCACTCTCATCATCCTTATCCTTGGTGTATGGCATGCATATTGCCCTATCTCTCACCTTCATAACGAGAGGAAATGAGCATTTGGCTGCAGTCCAAATATAGAGTTCTTCCCATTCTAAGAGTAGAGATTGTGCACCCTACATCCCGAGTACACCTTCCAATCTAAGTTGAAACGTGCATCACATGTCTCCACATCATGAACATTTCGATATCAGGTTTTCTTTCATGGAGAACTAGTCTCAAACACACTTAGGTCACCACACGATCCTTAGTCATATCCTCTAGGTCTATAGGGTGTCGGCACTTTTGGGGTCATCCCTCTTCCCTTATGCATCCATCGAGTTCCCACTTCATCTACCCTTTGGGTCCCATGAGTTCATGAAGGTGATCAATCTCCTAACCCATGGCCCTCAGACGTTGTTACCTCCTGACCCTATGGTCTTGTGCAATTAGGGAATTAGGCGAATCCTACTCCCATCGGTCTTATCCCTACCTGACCCTGGAATAGACTAAGGATTATAGCATAGTACATATCCAACTTGAAACCTTACCCAAGTCTCCATCATCTCTCTCAGCATTCGTAGTTAGACTTACATCCTCCCATATGGATCATGGCAACCTACCTACCTCGGCCAGGCCCCATACTGGTTACCTCCCTGGTAACACATCCACATGCCCTTAGAGATGGTTATCTATGGGTTTGTAGGTTCATCACCATACTATATACTCTCCACATAGCTCCTCAAGATCCTACGAGACCCCTTTAGGTTACCTCAAACCCAAAAAAATCTGGTACATACCCTACATAAGGGTTCCTCTCCCAGGATGGGAGGGAACTACAAAGGTCACAAACATCCTCGTGTCTAGGGTTTACATCAACATGAGCATGCTTAGTCCTATCAACCTACTAAGGCACGTAGCTACCAAACGGACCGCCTACTAAACCTTACTAGGTCTCCATGGTAGGTCATACTTGTTCTCATTCCTCAACATTAGACCATCATTGTACATGCCCATGTCACCAACCTATAGGTGAGGGGTTCATCAAACATATACCTTAGTCTAAGGGGTTTCCTTTTCCTCTAATCATGAGGAGTGTCATTCTCCCATGCATAAGAACTCAAGCATCCGTGTGAACATCAGGTGTACTAGGAACTACTTCTTTCCCTCTTTAGGTCTAGGAACCCTAGGTTCACTTCTATGCATCATTCGTTTAACTACATGCCCAGCTTTCCAACCATGAACCAAACATGTACGAGGTATATCATGCACATCCTATAATCCTTACATTTGAACAATACCTCAGAGTTGAGCCCTCCTCAAGGACAAACAATTAGGTATGAGATCTGCCAACTTGATACTATACCTTCTCAGGGTCTAAGGAACTCTTCTTCCTATCCTTAGAAGGTAAGGTAGACACCTACTACTTCCATAGATTGGTTCAAGAAGTCTCTTCCCCTTTCTAGGGTTTGGTTCCTCTAAAGGCAACTTAGATACCACAAGCCTCCAAGGATCATGCACGAGACAACTATAACCATCCACTTAGGTCATACATATCTGATTTCTCAGGGTTCCTTATATCCCGGAGTCCAAGCTTCCAACCTTCTTGCTCGGGTCTTGCTCTCTCTCTCTAGAGTTTAACCCTACAAACGGCCTTACCATTAGGGGCTCTCTTTCTAAGAAGGTGGATCAAGCACACATGCATACACCTACATGGGTGAAACGTATGATCAAATCTATGTTCACTCAAGATTATCCATAGCTCTTCATGCTTATCTCATAAGCTATCCAACATGCCCTTCTAGCCTACGTTTCAACCTACTACCGGCACTACTGGCGTACTCTCCTACATAGGTGCATGCTCTTCCATTCCCATATAAGCCCATATGATTTCTATATGGTCATCACTAACCTCATCAATGAAGGAGTTATCCTTCACCCTAACATGCACGACCCTTCTAAGGTTGGGTTGCCTAAAAGACATTAGGTCAACCAACCTCACATAGCTCATACTTTCCATAGGTATTCAAAACCAAAAGAAGTTCAACCCACACACATGGTTGACCATGACATCTAACTCATTATGTCGTCTCTCTCTAACCATCACTTAGGGTTAGGGTTAACATCATCCTCAGAGGATGTTCCAGGTCTCTACCTTTAATGGAGGTTTCTTCCTCCAAGACCAACTCTCTATTCATCCTTCTGACAAGAAGGTCTAACTTCAGGTATCTCCTGAGGGCATGACAACACATATCATAAAACCTAAGCATGCAACTAATCTTTAGTCTATGCTTAAACTATTACACTTATGTCCATGACATCTTATCTACATGCTTTTCGTTAATTCGGTGGGATTCTTAAACCTTATCATACATACCCTATCCTCAAGAGGGTGAGTAAGAGAGGGAAAACCCTAAACCTTAGAAGCTTAATTGAATTAGGGTTGAGAAGGTATTAAAATAGATGAGAGAGTCCTAAAGGTGTCTTATTTCGAGTCAAAACCTCAGACATTGGCGAGGTAGTCACACTACATCTGGGAGTCCTCGTGACCGACTAGCGGGGCAGAGGAAAAACTTGCCAGCCCCTGGGCCATGATCCTTTTCTAGACACCTCCGTCATCATAAAATCCTCTAATAACTCCCTTAGGTTCTAAAGAGTTTGTAAAATTTAATAATTATTAGAGATTAAATGAGGAACCAATGATGTGATACCAAATGTAATGACCCCGCCTCCCGGTAACCCCCAATTAAGGGAGACAAAAAAGATCAGAGCCATTATCCCAATTTTTCGGATCAATGGTTCGACAAATAATCAATAATAATTACTAAATTCTACCAAAACCATACTGAAAAGCTAGAATAAAATAAAACTTTACTTACCTTTTTCAAAAACTTAGATATCTAACTTCTATCCACAACTGGAGTCTACTCTAACTAATCCTCCTGGCACTTTAATTCTTATTTTCACCATGTGTCACTTTACTATTTGTCCTTTTCAATATGGTACCTAAAATGTCGACAAACAAAACGTCGGTCAGCATAAATGAATATGTCGGTATGTGGGGACAACCAAAATTTCACATATATTACTAACAACCTAAATATCACAATCAAGTTAATTAACAATCCAATTTACATCTTCAATGTGACATTCTCCACTACTTTTGCCCTAACCCTAGAATACCCTCTTTAGTGTTTCTCTTTTGCAATAAACTTAAGGCCACCTTCTCTATCCTGAGCTTGGTGCCTGGGGTCACCTCTCATGGTGATCATTAGTCATGCAATATCATAAGGCCACCTTCTCTATCCTGAGCTTGGTGCCTGGGGTCACCTCTCATGGTGCCCATTGGTCTTCCCTCTTGGGCTTGACCTCATTGCATCATACATTAGGGTGGCATGTAGGTGCGAGAATACACACTTATAAATTACCTGTGATAATCATAGTGACTTTATGAATTTGCATATATGAACATCCAATAGTTAGGTTGCATTCAATTCGATCAATCATCCGAGAAAACCCCATGAAACTAAAGTGGTTAATCATAAATAACCACATACCTGATCCAGAGCAACTTGATGTCCAAGCAAGAATAATCAAGAACATTCAATCAAGCAATCAACAATATCCTAAACTTAATGCATAACATCCATGTGTCATTGTTTCATTCAAAACATCCTCTAGATTGACTTGGACTCCACCTTAGGATTTCTAGGCCAACTTTATGGTTTGATTAGGGTTTTAGCCTCCATAATTCTTTTATCACGTTTAATTCTCATTTAGTCCACAAACCCTAATCTCATCATCATAGGCATACTTGAATGTCAATTGAGTCTAATACATCTCTTTTACACTAAAATGACCATCTTTATCTTTTTAAGTCATGTCCAGATCATTAAGCCTAATTATCAGGTTTGGTTTCTTTCGAATTGACAACTCATATTTCATTATAGTCCAATTCCCATATGAACCCTATTTATCACTAATTCCACATTTATCCACTAGAAAACCCTAATTACCAAATTAAGGGTATTTATCCACAATTAGAATCTTTTATACTCAAAATAGCTTAGAATCATCATATCTCAGCTTTATTCATGGATTTGAACAATTAAAACCATTAGGAGTCATAATTACCAAAATTAGGTATTCAAGGCCCATTAAAGCATATTCATGTACATGGAACCCTAAATTAATCAAACTACACATAAAGATCATCCTTTTGGATCTAATGTGTCCTTTTTATAATCAACATGTTAATATTGATTAAAAACACCCATAATACCTTTCTTAATCTTATTAACATCAATATTAGGGTTTCTTAATCACTAATGCATTAAAGTTGATAACTTTAACTACTTTTCGAATTTCAAGAGGAATTAGGCTCTAAAACTATTTTTAATGGATTCCTTATATTTTTCTGAGCAAATTTCATACATTATATGTATCAATCTAAGATACCATTAATTAAATACAAATTTTGCAAGATTCACTTACTCAATCGAAACATAACGGAATGACTCTTATACCCCTGCGTGGCTTCTTGGTTCTACAATACCTGGAGGGGCAATTCCATCCAATGCTACTTAGGTCATCTTCTACCTCACGTCACACACTGCTGCCACCACCGCAGGGGTTGGTGCGGCTTCGCCTCCCCTTTCCCGACCCCGACGGCCACCATGGAAGGTTCACCTACCTCTGTCACACCTCCACACATCTAGGGATGCCCTCCACTCACGGCCAGAGCGGCTGGCTCATGTTGGCCATGTCTGCAACTCATGGTCGGCCTTGCAGCCGTGCTGCTACTGTTGTGCATGGGCTATGGCACGGTGACGATGGTCGAGTTTCTCTCCAGCAACGTGGGGCATTATGCTTCCATCGCAACCCCTACATGGCTCCTCGTTGCTCCAGGGGTTGTACTACTCCCTATGTTAGGATTTTGAGTGAAAACAAGGTGGAGAAGAGGGTGGGATGCCCGAGATCCTATTGGATTCGAGGCTAAGGGTCCAACCCTTATATAGGGGAGGTTAGCAATGCCCTAGCATGCTTGCCCATGAGGAAAACTAGGCTCCTTTATCTATAGGAAACCTCCTTCACTTGTTTAGGTGTAACTCCTCTTTTAATTATTTCCTTGATAATCCATATTCCTTGGTTATTAGGGAATCTAAAAATTATTACTTTTACTCTCTTGTGCTTGTCTTTTAATCAATTGGCCACAAAGTTTTACTTCCCTATAGCAAATAGTATCTCTTTTTGATAACACTGAAAAGTCATTAACTATATAGCACATTATTCTCATATTAAGACTTTTTGTATTATTTGTACTTTCTCTTCCTTCTATTCTTACCTTCTCCATTGGGACTCCTTGGACCCCAAGAAATCCTAGAAATTTGAAATTCCTTTTTAAGGATACTTCTTATCTTTCTAGATGCATCTACATCCTTTATTTCCCATTATCTCATTTATTCTTTTTATTAAAAGATTTCTTTCAAGGATTTCTCTTCATCTTTTATTACATTTTTCCTCTTTTCCTATTTCTTCCATTAGAAATCATATGTAAACGAAATTCATTCAATTGTGGCCATCAATGCCACTTTCTAGAGATTTCTATGTATTTCTCATAAATATATTGCTTAATATCCATTATCTTTTATCTTTTTCTATTATTTGGACTTTTCCTCTTTTTTTATCTTTTATATCCATCATTGGATTAACATAATAGTAGGAATCATGAAATTCCTATTAAAAGGGAGATTTGTAAAGAAATCCATCATTTGGAGCAAAGCATACAACCTTCTCAATTCAAGACCATATTCATAAAATCATTACATTTCAGCTTTGAAAACACATGTAAAATTGAGGTTGTAACATCCTTCCCCTCTTATAGGAATTTTGCCCTCAAAATTCCATCAAACATACAAACAAGTAGGATAAGACTTCCTCATGTCCATCATGGATCTCATGTGGATTTACCCTCTCCATGGTGCTTCCCAAGAACATTCATCTTATATTCTTACATCTGAGTTCTCTCTCACCTTGGTATCTCGTACCCTTGTAGGTGACTTAGGACATTTCTTCCTCTCTCTCAAATCTTAATAGGTTCATGGCTCAGCACATGGCTTGGGTATCTCACATAGTACTCTAGATCGGACTCGTGGAACACATCATACATCACGTTATTCTAAGGGGTAAGGCTACACACAAGCATCTCCACCAATCCATCTCGAATGGACCCACGTATTGGGGACTCAACTTTCTCATCTATAGCTCAGAGGGGTCAGATTATCATATCACATATTCTCCCACAGTGAACTGCATGTCAGTCTGCTTCGCAACAGCTCACGACTCATGTCTCCCCTGCGCTTTCTCATCCATCACATTATCAAAGCGACTTCATCTGCACCACCATGGTCTCTCTGGCCCTCACAAGGTCTTTCCACTGACATAATCTTCATGAAGCGGTGATTGACACAACCTCCCTTACAGAACTTCTTACATCACAATACGGGCTATGGTGGATATCATCACAACTTTCATAGGTTGAGAACTATCCCCATATATCACCCTGAATGAGCATACACGCTCTCATCAGACCCTCTAGTTTGGATCATGCTAACCATTAGTTAGGGGTGATCGAGTTCTTCATGTATCTACTTCCACCTCATGGAAGTGAATCTTTAGGTCATACTCAAGAACCTTTGAACTTGCATCATGGTGTAGTTGAACCATCTCTCTTACATGTAGTTCAACCAAACATGTATCCTGACAGTACTCTCTCTTTCTCTTAGATTATGTCATCTAGGTAAGGCGATCTACCATAACCCATATTACATCTTGACTTTCCTCAATCCATGGGAGACTTACAACATCCATAGTGATGAACTCCCATTCCCCTTCGGGGATTCTTTATCCTCTATATCAACACAATGGGTTACTGGTATTTGTCCTTCACCTCCTACTACAACTTACTATCTTAGTAGTACCACGGTGTATGATGAACTTAAAATCATGATCTCCTGTATGCATTGATTTCTCAAGGTTGATTCCTCAGAAACTCTAAAACACTCTAGTCGTGGGTTTCATCACCTTTTTTTTAGAGAAGTGCATCTGATATTCTACAACCATTCTCCTATCATAACAAGCCCTAGGCTGGCTAACCAAGGAACCACTAACTCGATCAATGGATCTCATTATATCTGAGGGTTAACCCAACATATCTCACAAACTTAGGGTTCACCGAGCCATCTCTTCCACCCTTTCCACTAGATAAACTAGGCATCTGCGTCTCAACAAGAGCATACATCACCACCTTTCATCTTTATATTCTAGGTAATAGTGGATACATACACCTCCATGTATTCCACTTATCATCTCATCTCAGACTTTAGGTCTATCTTCATCAGGAAAACTCAGAGCTCATCCTCTTGGTTATCAAACTCAAACTTATTTAATTCATAAATTCCATACAACTCATGATAAGAACATCCTTATAAGATGACTACCTTAGTTCTCTAGATGCTGGTAAACCATCCACACATCGTACACTCCACAAGGGTACGCTATTATCATAGCAACATTTCCACTCTCATCATCCTTATCCTTGGTGTATGGCATGCTTATTGCCCTATCTCTCACCTTCATAATGAGAGGAAATAAGAATTTGGCTACAGTCCAAATAAAGAGTTCTTCCCATTCTAAGAGTAGAGATGGTGCACCCTACATCACCAGTACACCTTCCAATCTAAGTTGAAACATCATCACATGTCTCCACATCATGAACATTTCGATATCAGGTTTTCTTTCATGGAGAACTGGTCTCAAACACACTTGGGTCACCACACGATCCATAGTCATATCCTCTAGTTTTGTAGGGTGCCGACACTTTTGGGGTCATCCCTCTTCCCTTATGCATCCAGAGAGTGCCCTCTTCATCTGCCCTTTGGGTCCCATGAGTTCATGAAGGTGATCAATCTCCTAACCAATGGCCCTCAGACAATGATAGTTGTTACCTCTCGACCCTATTGTCTTGTGCAACTAGGGAATTAGGCGACTCCTACTCCCATCGGTCTTATCCCTACCTGACCTTGAAATAGACTTAGGATTCTAGCATAGTACATATCCAACTTGAAACCTTACATAAGTCTCCATCATCTCTCTCGGCATTTGTGGTTAGACTTACATCCTCTCATAGGGATCATGGTGACCTACCTACCTCAGTCAGGCCCCATATTGGTTACTGTTGGGTTTTAGGGGAGGGAGAGAAAGCAGCGAAAACAAAAAAAAAATCTCCCAAAACCCAGAACTCAGGAATCGCGTCAACATCTATACAGTAGGAAAGACAGTTTGTAGAGACATACCTTGTCCTGAGGCTTGCTCAGTGACGTTACCTCACGGCTTGCACAGTCTTCACCTCTAGTCTTGGATGTTGTCTGTGCAGCTCCTGGTCTCATCGGGATTTTCGGGATTGACAGTTGTCCTCCAAGCGGCAGAAGTCTCTCGCCTCTGTAGTAGACCACATGGACCACCTGGAACTCCGATCACCTTGTCTCACAAGGCATCGGAAGGATTCGCACCCTCCTGTCAGTGTATTAGTCACCAACACACTCTCCTTCCATCAGTCGCTTTTCTACAGTTGTCTTTCCCTTGCTATGCCAACCTTATCGGGTAGCACTTGCTCGAGCTCTCCTGGTTACCACAACCAGAGAGAACGACAACTTTACATAGCAACTAGTGTTCTGACTTGTACTGTCAGATAAGCCCCCAATACCCCTATATATAGGAGGGTCATGGGATAGGGTTCTCTACCCTGGGTAATGCGGGATTAAAGCAGGAGTAGAAGGGTTCAAGATTTTCCACAAAATTTGACAAACTGTGTCAGTTGAACCGATTGTTTCAAGCACGAAACGGTCGGTTGGTGACCTGAGTTGATCGGTTCACACCTGAACCAATCATTTGGGGCATCTGAACTGATCGGTTCATGCTTGAGCCGATCGATTCATGCTCCTGGTCCAACTCGAATTGACTTTCCATGTTCATTTCCAACTAATCATATATTAGTCCTTGTCCAAATCAAATTTGACAAGTGAAACAAACTCGGTTGGTCACCCGACCAGTTCAACTATGTGAACCGATCGGTTCATTGACCTGAGCCGCTCGGCTCACCATCCTGAGCCGATCAATTCAGCCGCATGAGTTGATCGGTTGGGGTAGCAGATCAGTCAATCGTAGTTTCAATCAATCTGATACTCTAATCATTTGATCCAACACCTTGAATACCATGATTTTGAGCTATCAATCGATTGGGTGTTTAATTGAACTACTAAACTCCTTTAGTAATCAATCCAAATAAGATTTATGGAGAAACTCCTCTTCCAGGAACATGTCCTAGTGTGTGTGACCCTACAGGTCCATTTCACATTGGCAGTGAAAGTCCATAACACTTATGACTTCACAAGCAAAGAGCAGTGCCTAGTCATACATCAGTGCTATCCAAGTGAAGTAGAAAGTTGGAGAACAACTTTCAATCCTACAATCTGTGAATGGTGTTACAGTGAATGTATAATTCCTTTGTCACTAATGTCTTGAATGAACTCAAGGCATGGTATAGTCATCCTTTCAACATTCATCCATTTCCTTGATCTCAGAGCAGACTGGGTGAGATGTGTGTCACATCAATATCATATATTGATTCACACATGCATGTGCATGCCTTTCTCAATCCTACTCATCAAGTGGCCATAGACATCAAACTCCCTTAGGAGGGACAAATCCCATATCTATCACTCACCCCTCAAAAGACCCATGTGTCAAAGTCACCCAATCATCACCTTTATAACAGCCCATGTTTTAGGACTGTGTTTGATGATGTCAAAGTGTACCCAAGGACATGTGTTGAGTGTAGTGATTTCAGGTCGTAGAATCACACTCACCACCATCACTTTGAGAGATGACTGTGACTACCAAATCATGGTTCCATGTGTCACTCTCATGATGGGTATGTCTGGTACACTTGTTCTCTAACAAGTACCTATGTGCTTGGTTTGATATCACTATATCATGACTAATGAGATTTTGTCATCAACCAACACACAATCTAGTCTTAAGTGTTATTGATGTCTATGGTTATTTCCACAATAACAACTGACTAGGGACTAAACAAGAATGTATACTCTTAACATTTGTATGATCTCATCATTTAGGTCCTTAACCTAAAAGCATACGTCATTGAGTAAAAACAATTCTCTAGACATCTATCATGTTACATTATCATCTCAGAAATAGTTAAAACATATAGATTGGAAATTGCCTTTATTATTCAAATCATTAACAGAGTATCCCCTTACAATCATCACATGTCTTTCTCTATAGGCATACATACCAACAGACTCCCACTTGCACTTAGAGCCAGTCACCTAGGAACCTCAGTCCTTGTGACCTAGCATGACCATCATGCTTCTTCTGAGAAAGGGCCTTCGTTAGTGGATCAGCTATGTTGTCTTCAATTGGTATTTTGCAAATCTTCACATCTCCTCATTGTACAATCTCTCGTATGATATGGAAGCGCCACAGTATGTGCTTGGACTACTGATGTGATCTGGGTTCCTTAGCTTGAGCAATAGCTCCATTATTGTCACAATAAAGCTCAATTAGATCACAGCTACTGGGAATTACACCAAGTTCGGTGATGAACTTCCTGATCCACACAGTCTCCTTTGTTGCATGTGAAGCAGCAATATACTTAGCCTCTATAGTAGAATCGGCAACTGTTTCTTACTTGGAACTCTTCCAGCTCACAGCTCCATTGTTCAAGAAAAATACAAATCCTGATTGTGATATATAATCATCTTTGTCGGTTTGGAAGCTTGCATCGATGTAACCTCATACAACCAGTTCTTCCTCGCCGCCGTATATAGGGAACTTATCCTTAGTCCTTCGCAGGTACTTGAGGATGTTCTTTACGGTTGTCCAGTGATCATCCTCGGGATCTAACTGGCACCTGCTCGTCATGCTGAGGGCATACGATACATCTGGGTGTGTCCACAACATAATGTACATAATGGATTCGATGGCTGATGCGTATGGTATCCCATTCATATGCTCCCTCTCTTCACAAGATTGGGGACATTGAGCTCTAGAGATTGTGACTCCATGTAGCATGGGGATGTTGCCTCTCTTTGAGTTCTCCATGTTGAACCGCTTCAGCACTTTGTCAATGTACGTGCTTTGACTTAGTCTGAGAAGCCTTTTAGATCTATATCTATAGATCTTAATACCTAGAATGTAGGATGCTTCTCCTAAGTCCTTCATTGAGAAAGTATTCCCAAGCCAAGTCTTTACCTTCTCTAGGGCTGTGACATCATTCCCCATCAATAGTATGTCATCCACATGCAATATGAGGAATGTGTTCGTGCTCCCACTAACCTTCTTGTACACACAAGGTTCATCTTCATTTTGAATAAAGCCAAACTCTTTGACTTCCTCATCAAATCGAAGATTCCAACTCCGAGACGTTTGCTTCAATCCATAGATTGACCTTTGTAGCTTATAGACTTTATTGGCATTCGTTGGATCTACAAAACCTTCAGGTTGTGTCATGTACACATCCTCATTTATATTCCCATTAAGGAATGTGGTTTTAACATCCATTTTCCAAATCACATAGTCATAGTAAGCCGCAATAGCAAGCATGATCCTGATGGACTTAATCATGGCAACTGGAGAAAAAGTTTCGTCATAGTCAACACATTGAACTTGTCGGAAACCCTTTGCAACCAATCTGCCTTTATAAGTTTGCACATTGCCATCCATGTCGGTCTTCTTCTTGAAGACCCACTTGCACCCTATGGGTTTTACCCCTTCAGGTGGTTCCACCAAAGTCCATACTTTGTTGGAATACATGGATTCCATCTCGGATTTCATGGCCTCAAGCCATTTCTCAGAATCTGGTCCCTCCATAACCTCTAGATAGGTAGTTGGATAATCATATATGATCAACTCACTGCCTTCCTGAGTCATAAGCTATCCAAACCTCTCAGGTTCAAGGCGTGTCCTACTAGATCTACGAGGTCCTTGTATTACTTGAGGAGACTGAGATTCCACAACACCTTGTGAATCTCTATGTTCCTCTTGTACATCTACTGGTTCAATGTTTTCTTGTTGGGCTTGAACCACTTCAAGCTCTATTTTCCTCCCACTGCTTCCCTTGGAAGTAAATTCCTTTTCTAGGAACACAACATCCCTGGAAACAAACACTTTGTTGTCAGTTGGGTGGTATAAGTAATATCCCTTTGTCTCCTTAGGATATCCAACAAAATAACATTTATCAGATATAGGGCCTAGCTTGTCAGGAAACATTTTCTTGACATATACCTCACACCCCCAGATCCTCATAAAAGACATATTGGGACACTTCCCAGTCCATATCTCATATGGTGTCTTTTGAACCGATTTATATGGTACTCGGTTAAGTGTAAATGCGGCGGTTTTAAGAGCATGACCCCAGAAGGAAATTAGAAGATCATCAAAACTCATCGTTCATCACACCATATCAAGTAAGGTGTGATTGCTTCTTTCAAACATACCATTATGTTGTGGTGTTCCAGGCGGAGTCCATTCTGATACAATACCACGGGCTCGCAGAAGGTCCTCTAACTCTTGGCTTAAGTATTCTCCACCTCGATCAGATCAAAGTGCTTTAATACTTTTACCAAGTTGGTTCTATACTTCATTCATGAAATCCTTGAACCTTTCAAGGGTTTCTTACTTCTGTTTCATCAGGTACACATAGCCATACCTACTGAAGTCATTAGTGAAGGTAATGAAGTATTGATACCCATTTATGGTATTAGTTCCAAAAGGCCCACATACATCAATATGTATGAGTCCTAATAGATCACTAGCTCTCTCACTTTTACCTGAAAAGGGAGTCTTGGTCATCTTGCCCAACAAACAAGATTCACATGTCTCTATTGATTCATAATCAAAAGAGTCTAGATAACCATCTTTATGGAGTCTAGAAATGTGCTTCTCATTTATGTGCCCTAGACGACAATGCCAAATATACGTTTTATTTGAGTTGTTGAGTTTTTTCCTTTTGGTGTTTATGTTGTATACAGTTGTCTCTAGATCTATCAAGTATAGACCATAAGACATTGGGGCACTGCCATAAAAGATCCCATCTTTTGAAATGGAACACTTTCCATTCTTAATTTCAAAACCATCCTTGTCCAAACAAGAGACGGAAATGATATTCCTATTTATGGTAGGTACATAATAGCAGTTCTTCAACTCTATTATTATCCCACTAGGTAGAGTTAACTCATAGGATCCTATGGCACTGGCGGCGACTCTTGCCCCATTGGCAACATGTAGTTCAACCTCACCTTTCCCCAAAGGCCTACTTCTCTTAAGATCCTTCACATTTGAACAAATGTGAGATCCACATCCGGTATCAAGTACCCATGACAAAGAAGTAGTAAAGTTAATCTCTATCATGTATACACCAGAAGTAGAGATCTCTATCTCTCGCTTCTTCTTCCATCGTTCCTTCCATCCTCTCCATGTTTTAAGTGAAGAAGAATTTGGTTTGGTGAGAGAACCCTTCTCACCCTTACCTATGTCCTCATACTTCGTTCCATTGATCTCTATCAATGAACGATCCTTCTTCTCACTTGTCTCAAACAATGCCTTAAGTGTACATAGAGTGGATTTAAAGTTCACTAGTATATTTGGATGGTGTAGAACATTTCTCATCATCCTCAACCAGTTATGGAAATTATTCTCAATTAATTTTCCCATTTCAAAAGATGATTCTTTTTCCATTCTACAAGAGAAAATTGCATTTTTCAAAACTCCTTTTGATTTGATTTGATTTGAATAAAATTTGACGATAGTTAATTAGGAATTTAATTAATTATCTCTCCCAGTATTTTGATTCAAATTGACAGCCCTCACCATCAATTCGGAAGATTGCAGTGCACAATCTTCTAGTGGGAAAGATCCGTATTTCATCAAGTCATGAGTCAGCTTTGGCTGATCGCCCACAACTTGACTATTTAGATAGGGCATCATGCCAATTGCATCATATGCAACTCTTGATGAATGAACATGCGCAACACCTTGCCATGAACATTTCGTGCCTCTGGGCTTAGATGCTCTAAGAATTACCAGTTAAGTCTATCCCAAAAGTTGACACGGTAAACATGCACCTTGCTTTGGCAGAACCTACATGTTTACCCTTCACATTTCTGCGAGATATACGGCGCACCACGCTTTGGCGTAACCTATGCTTGTTCGATCAGCTTTTTCATGTTTGTCACTAATGGAAGGCATGAAAGACTTAATATTTAGATGAGGGATTTGGTTTTTATAGGTACATATACATATCCAATCACCACAATATAATAAGTATCATATACATATTATATCCCACAGAAAACATGTGAAATGATAAAAGCAATGATTATGGCCATCCTAATGTGATTCCTCGAGCCAAGAGGAATCACGGTCATCTAGGTCCACATCACATGCAACATGTACAAGATGAACTATGTGCTTTGCCTTTCTAGGTTTGATCAACTCATCTCCATTATTGATCGGCTTGCCATCAGACCGGTCGGTTGGGTGCCACCAGTCGATCGACTGGCACCTCTAGCCGATCGGTTCACTGGTCGTCGTGCATCTCCTCATGTCGCCACCCGCTCGTCTCGCTCCTCAAACTGGTCGTCAAGAATGCCAACTGATCAGTTCACAACTTGAACCGATCATCTTTTTCATCGTCAGGTTGTCCTCCATTCTTTGACATAACAAGAAATAAAAAATATATCCTATTTTACATTTGAAAAAGGAAACTCTGAGTTACATTCGGGGGGATCAAAGGTAGGAAAGAAATCTCGAGTTATCTCGAGTTACATTAGGAATAGGAGATAGGGAATCAGTGCGCAGACTGAGATGCAAACATCCACATGCAACCATACACAGACATAGGGTTTATTGGCCATAACTGCACTATACATCCACCACAAAACTCATTTAAGGGTGACGCGTATCGAGTTCATTCATATTAGATATCATATATGTATATTAGGATTTTTGGATTTAGGATTTGACATGCATAAAGCCAATTTTATTCGCATCGTATGCAATAAATAAAGGTGACAAACCAAAATTGATCATATCGATAATCCTAAAGTATAGAGCAGTTGACATGGCTCTGATACCACTGTTGGGTTTTAGGGGAGGGAGGGAAGGCAATGGAAACAAAAAAAAAAATTCTCCTCAAAACCCAGAACTCAGGAATCATGTCAACGTCTATATAGTAGAAAAGATGGTTTGTAGAGACATACCTTGTCCCGAGGCTTGCTCGAAGACGTTACCTCGCGGCTTGCACGATATTCACCTCCAATCTTGGACGGTGTCTGTGCAGCTCATGGTCTCACTGGGATTTTCAGGATTGAAAGTTGTCCTCTGAGCGGTAGAAGTCTCCCGCTTCTATAGTAGTCCACACGGACCACCTAGAACTCTGATCGCCTTGTCGCACAAGGCACCAGAAGGAGTCGCACCCTTCTGTCGGTGTACCAGTCACTGACACACTCTCCTGCCACTAGTCGCTTTTCTACAGTTGTCTTTCCCTTGTTGTGCCTCCCTTATTGGGTAGCACTTGCTCGGGCTCTCCTAGTTATCACAACTACAAAGAATGATAACTTTACAGAGCAACTGATGTTCTGAGTTGTACTGTCCGAGAATCCCCCAATACCCCTATATATATAGGAGGGTCATGGGACAGGGTTCTCTACCTAGGGTAATGCAGGATTAAAGTAGGAGTAGAAGGGTTTGAGATTTTCCACAAAATCTGACAAACTACACCAGTTGAACCGATCATTTCAAGCACGAAACGGTCAGTTGGTGACCTTAGCCAATCGGTTCACACCTGAACCGATCGTTTGGGGTATCTAAGCCGATCGGTTCATGCTTGAGCCGATCGGTTCATGCTCCTGGTTCAACTTGAATTGACTTTCCATGTTCATTTCCAACTAATCATATATTAGTCCTTGTCCAAATCAAATTTGATGAGTGAAATGAACTCGGTTGGTCACCCGACCAGTTCAACTATGTGAACCGATCGGTTCATTGAACTGGGCCGCTTGTCTCACCAGCCTGAGCCGATCGGTTCATCTACATGAGCCGAATGGTTGGGGCAGTAGATCAGTCAATCGCAGTTTCAATCAATCTGATACTCTAATCATTTGATCCAACACCTTGAATACCATGATTTTGCGCTATCAATCGATTGGGTGTTTAATTGAACTACTAAACTCCTTTAGTAATCAATACAAACAAGATTTATGGAGAAATTCCTCTTCCAGGAACATGTCCTAGTGTGTGTGACCATGTAGGTCCATTTCATGTTGGCAGTGAAAGTCCATAACACTTATGACTTCACAAGCAAAGAGTAGTTCCTAGTCACACATCAGTGCTACCCAAGTGAAACAGAAAGTTGGAGAACAACTTTCAAGCCTACAATTTGTGAATGGTGTTACAGTGAATGTATAATTCCTTTGTCACTAATGTCCTGAATGAACTCAAGGCATGGTACAGTCATCCTTTCAACGTTCATCCATTTCCTTGATCTCAGAGCAGACTGGGTGAGATGTGTGTGACATCAATATCATATATTGGTTCATACATGCATGCGCATACCTTTCTCAATCCTACTCATCAAGTGGCCATGGACATCAAACTCCCTTAGGAGGGACAAATCACATATCTATCACTCACCCCTCAAAAGCCCCATGTGTCAAAGTCACCCAATCATCACCTTTATAACAACCCATGTTTCAGGACTGCATTTGATGATGTCAAAGTGTACCCAATGACATGTGTTGAGTGTAGTGATTTCAGGTCGAAGAATCACACTCACCACCATCACTGTAAGAGTTGACTGTGACTACCAAATCATGGTTCCATGTGTCACTCTCACAGTGGGTCTGTCTGGTACACTTGTTCTCTAACAAGTACCTATGTGCTTGGTTTGATATCACTATATCATGACTAATGAGATTCTGTCATCAACCAACACACAATCTAGTCTTTAGTGTTATTGATGTCTATGGTTATTTCCACAATAACAACCAACTAGGAACTAAATAAGAATGTATACTCTTAACATCCGTATGATCTCATCATTTAGGTCCTTAACCTAAAACATACGTCATTGAGTAAAAACAATTCTCTAGACATCTATCATGTTACACTATCATCTCAGAAATAGTTAAAACATATAGATTGGAAATTGCCTTTATTATTCAAATCATTTACAGAGTATCCCATTACAATCATCACATGTCTTTCTCTATGGGCATACATACCAACAGTTACCTCCCTGGTAACACATCCACATGCCCTTAGAGATGGTTATCTATGGGTCTGTAGGTTCATCCTCATACTATATACTCTCCACATAGCTCCTCAAGTCCCTACGAGACCTATTTAGGTTACCTCAAACCCAACAAAAGTTGGTACATACCCTATAGAAGGGTTCCTATCCCAAGATGGCAGGGAACTACAAAGGTCACAAATGTCCTCGCATCTAGGGTTTACATCAACATGAGCATGCTTAGTCTTATCAAGCTACTAAGGCATGTAGCTACCAAATGGACCACCTACTAAACCTTACTATGTCTCCATGGTAGGTCATACTTGTTCTCATTACTCAACATTGGACCATCATCATACATGCCCATGTCACCAACCTATAGGTGAGGGGTTCATCAAACATATACCTTAGTCTAAGGGGTTTCCTTTTCCTCTAAACATGAGGAGTGCCATGCTCCCATGCGTAAGAAATCAAGCATCCTTGTGAGCATCAGGTGCACTAGGAACTACTTCTTCCCCTCTTTAGGTCTAGGAACCCTAGGTTCACTTCTATGCATCAGTCGTTTAACCGCATGCTCAGTTTTCCAACCATGAACCAAACATGTACGAGGTATATCATGCACATCCTATAATCCTTCCACTTGAACAATACCTTAGATTTGAGCCCTCCTCAAGGAAAAACAACTAGGTATGAGGTCTTCCAACTTGATACTATACCTTCTCAGGGTCTAAGGAACTCTTCTTCCTATCCTTAGAAGGTAAGGTAGACACCTACTACTTCCCTAGATTGGTTCAAGAAGTCTCTTCCCCTTTCTAGGGTTTGGTTCCTCTAAAGGCAACCTAGATACCACAAGCCTCAAAGGATCATGCACGAGACAACCGTAACCATCCACTTAGGTCCTACATATCTGACTTCTCAGGGTTCCTTATATCCTAGAGTCCAAGCTTTCAACCTTCTTGCTCAGGTCTTGCTCTCTCTCTCTCTAGAGCTTAACCCTAAAAATGGCCTTACCACTGGGGGCTCTCTTTCCAAGAAGGTGGATCAATCTCACATGTATACACCTACATGGGTGAAACGTATGATCAAACCTATGTTCACTCAAGATTATCCGTAGCTCTTCATGTTTTTCTCATAATCTATCCAACATGCCCTTCTGGCCTAGGTTTCAACCTAGTGCTGGCAGTACTGGCGTACACTCCTACATAGGTGCATTCTCTTCCATGCCCATATAAGCCCATAGGGTTTCTATATGGTCATCACTAACCTCATCAATGAAGGAGTTATCCTTCACCCTAACATGCACGACCCTTCTAAGGTTGGGTTGCCCAAAAGACACTAGGTCAACCAACCTTACATAGCTCATACTTCCCATAGGTATTCAAAACCAAAAGTAGGTCAACCCACACACATGGTTGACCATGACATCTAACTCATTATGTCATCTCTCTCTAACCACCACTTAAGGTTAGGGTTAGCATCATCCTCAAAGGATGCACCAGGTCTCTACCTTTAATGGAGGTTTCTGCCTCCAAGACCAACTCTCTATTCATCCTTCTGACAAGAAGGTCTAACTTCAGGTCTCTCCTGAGGGCATGACAACACATGTCATAAAACCTAAGCATGCAAATAATCTTTAGTCTATGCTTAAACTATTATGCTTATTTCCATGACATCTTATTTACATGCTTTTAGTTAATTTGGTTGAGGATTCTTAAACCTTATCATACATACCCTATCCTCAAGAGGGTGAGGAAGAGAGAGAAAATCCTAAACCTTAGAATCTTAATTGAATTAGGGTTGATAAGGGACCAATATAGATGAGAGACTCCTAAAGGTGTCTTATTTCGAGTCAAAACCTAAGACATTGGCCAGGCAGTCACACTGCATCCGAGAGTCCTCATGACCGACAAGTGGGGCAGAGAAAACTCTTGCCAGCCCCCAGACCATGATCCTTTTCTAGACACCTCTGTCATCGGAAAATCCTCTATAACTCCCTTGGGTTCTAAAGAGTTTGTAAAATTTAATAATTATTAGAGATTAAATGAGGAACCAATGCTCTGATACCAAATGTAACGACCCCGCCTCTGGGTAACCCCCAATTAAGGGAGACCAAAAGGTCAGAGTCATTATCCCAATTTTTCGGATCAATGGTTTGACAAATAATCAATAATAATTACTAAATTCTACCAAAACTTTACTGAAAAGCTAGAATAAAATAAAACTTTACTTACCTTTTTCAAAAACTTGGATATCTAACTTCTATCCACAACTGGAGTCTACTCTAAATAATCCTCCTGGCACTTTAATTCTTATTTTCACCATGTGTCACTTTATTATTTGTCCTTTTCAATATGGTACCTAAAATGCCGACAAACAAAATGTCAATCAGCATAAATGAATATTCCGGTATGTGGGGACAACCAAAATTTCACATATATTGCTAACAACCTAAATATCACAATCAAGTTAATTAACAATCCAATTTACGTCCTCAATGTGACATTCTCCACCTCTTTTGCCCTAACCCTGGAATACCCTCTTTAGGGTTTCTCTTTTGCAATAGACTTATGGCCACCTTCTCTGTCCTAAGCTTGGTTCCTGGGGTCACCTCTCATGGTTCCCATTAGTCATGCAATATAATAAGGCCATCATCTCTATCCTGAGCTTGGTGCCTGGGGTCACCTCTCATGGTGCCCATTGGTCTTCCCTCTTGGGCTTGCCCTCATTGCATCATACATCAGGGTGGCATGTAGGTGTGAGAATACACACTTATAAATTAAATGAGATAATCATAGTGACTTTATGAATTTGCATATATGAACATCCAACAGTTAGGTTACATTCAATTCGATCAATCATCAGAGAAAATCCTATGAAACTAAAGCAGTTAATCATAAATAATCACATACCTGATCCAGAGCAACTTGATGTCCAAGCAAGAATAATCAAGAACATTCAATCAAGTAATCAACAATATCCTAAAATTAATGCATAACATACATGTGTCATTGTTTTATTCAAAACATCCTCTAGATTGACTTGGATTCCACCTTAGGATTTCTAGGCTAACTCTATGGTTTTATTAGGGTTTTAGCCTCCATAATTCTTTTATCACGTTTAATGCTCTTTTAGTCCACAAACCCTAATTTCATCATCACAGGCATACTTGAATGCCAATTGAGTCTAATACATCTCTTTTAAACTAAAACTACCATCTTTATCTTTTTAAGTCATGTCAAGATTATTAAGCCTAATTATCAGGTTTGGTTTCTTTCGAATTGACAACTCATATTTCATTATAGTCCAATTCCCATATGAACCCTATTTATCACCAATTCCACATTCATCCACTAGAAAACCCTAATTACCAAATTAAGGGTATTTATCCACAATTAGAATCTTTTATACTCAAAATAGTTTAGAATCATCATATCTCAGCTTTATTCATGGATTTGAACAATTAAAGCCATTAAGAGTCATAATTACCAAAATTAGGGTTTCAACGCCCATTAAAGCATATTCATGTACATGGAACCCTAAATTAATCAAACTACGCATAAAGATCATCCTTTTGGATCTAATGTGTCCTTTTTCTAATCAACGGGTTAACATTGATTAAAAACACCCATAATACCTTTCTCAATCTTATTAACATCAATATTAGGGTTTCTTAATCATTAATGCATTAAAGTTGACAACTTTAACTACTTTTCAAATTGCAAGAGGAATTAGGCTCTAAAACTATTTTATTGGATTCCTCATATTTTTCTGAGAAAATTTGATATATTATATGTATCAATCTGAGCTACCATTAATTAAATACAAATTTTGCAAGATTCACTACTTGGACCAATGGGATGTTGACACGTCAGCCATCCCATGCATTACGTAACTCGGCCAAAACATAATAGAATGACTCTTATACCCCCGCGCGGCATCTTGGTTCTGCAATACCCGGAGAGGCAATTCCGTCCAATGCTACTTTGGTCATCTTCTACCTTGCGTCGCACGCTGCTGCCGCCACCGCAGGGGTTGGCGTGGCTTTGCCTCCCCTTCCCTGACCCCGACATTCACCAGGGAAGGTTTGCCTACCTCCGTCCACCTCCACGCATCTAGGGGTGCGCTCTGCTCGTGGCTAGAGCGGCTAGCTCATGTTGACCGGGTCTGCAACCCGCGATCGGTCTTGTAGTCATGTTGCTACTATTGTGCATGGGCTAGGGCACGGTGATGATGGCTGAGTTTCTCTCTGGCAATGTGGGGCATTGTGCTTCCATCGCAACTCCTACATGGCTCCTCGTTGCTCCAGGGATTGTACTACTCCCTATGTTAGGGTTTTAAGCGAAAATAAGGTGGAGAAGAGGGTGGGATGCCTGAGATCCTATTGGATTCGAGGCTAAGGGTCCAACCCTTATATAGGGGAGGTTAGCAATGCCCTATCATGCTTTCCCATGAGGAAAACTAGGCCCCTTTATCTATAGGAAACCTCCTTTCCTTTTTTAGGTGTAACTCCTCTTTTAATTATTTCCTTGATAATCCATATTCCTTAGTTATTAGGGAATCTGAAAATTATTACTTTTACTCTCTTATGCTTGACTTTTAATCCATTGGCCATGAAGTTTTACTTCCTTATAGCAAATAGTATCTCTTTTTGATAACACCAAAAAGTCATTAACTATATAGCACATTATTCTCATATTAAGATTTTTTGTATTATTTGTATTTTCTCTTCCTTCTATTATTACCTTCTCCATTGGGACTCCTTGGACCCCAAGAAATACTAGGAATTCGAAATTCCTTTTTAAGGATACTTCTTATCTTTCTAGATGCATCTACATCCTTTATTTCCCATTATCTCATTTATTCTTTTTATTAAAATATTTCTTTTCAAGGATTTCTCTTCATCTTTTATTTCATTTTTCCTCTTTTCCTATTTCTTCCATTAGAAATCATATGTAAATGAAATTTATTCAATTGTGTCCATCAATGCACTTTCTAGATATTTCTATGTATTTCTCATAAATATATTGCTTAATATCCTTTATCTTTTATCTTTTTCTATTATTTGGATTTTTCCTCTTTTCTTCTCTTTTATATCCATCATTGGATTAACATAATAGTAGGAATCATGAAATTCCTATCAAAAGGGAGATTTGCAAAGAAATCCATCATTTGGAGCAAAGCATACAACCTTCTCAATTCAAGTCCATATTCATAAAATCATTACATTTCAATTTTGAAAACACATGTAAAATTGAGGTTGTAACATAAGGTATGTTGTTTGAAGCTTTGTTTCACCTGATATCATTCTAGTCCTAGTTGATGCAAAGGCTAGTAAGGTGTATAGGTAGTGAGTGATTAGGCCCAAGCACCCTGTCCCATGCTATCCTCAGAAAGCCAGCAGCTTCTTCAATTTCTCAGTTACTCTGGCGGCCTCTATGCCAACTATAGGTGTGAGCATCTCTAGCAGCACATTCAATTCAGAAAACATAAGGATCAACGGCAGGACATGAGCAACTAGCTACCAATCATAGGCTAATATTCAACAGTTCAATATAAAATCAGTCAAGGGGCCAATTACCAACTTAAACAAGACCATCCTATGTCAGTGGAAGGTTTGTCTGTGTTAACTGTGGTAGATGTGTGCATGAATGATTTGTTCATTTTCAAAGTGAAGGACCTAATACTAAATCAACGATCACGGGTAGACCAATATGTTGAGAATAGGAAAAAGATCTGGCCCATGTCTAATTAGATTTGGACTTGAGTAGGAGTTGACTTGTACTACCGATCCTAATAAGAGTCAAATCTAAAAGGGAAAGAAGATAGTTTTCTATGTGCAGCATGGAGTTGTAGTATGACTTGGACTAGGACTTGGACAAGGATTTCTACTTGCAACCACATGCATGGAGGCCTATAAATAGAGGCCATGGGGGAGGCCATTGAGACATCCACTGGTTCAGATGTGATCCTCCAGTTGCTTATTAGTGCCTTCTATGATAGAGGGTGTCAGAGAACAAGAACAACTGGAGGAGCTCTCTTGGTTGAATAAGAGAGGGTCAGCGACTTTGCCTTGAAGCATAGTAGCGACTGACAGTCGGTGACATATTGGATGCACTGACAGAGCATCTTTCTTGGTTGATAAGACAGGGTCAGTGACTTTGCCGTGAAGTAAACTAGCAGTTGGCAGTTACAGATGCAGTGTTTCCATAGCGGTAGTGGTCCAATCCAGTCTGCGGTCACAGTGACATCAAGCAGTCCCCAGCTATGACAGCAGCCTTGTGAGGAGATCAAGTGAAGGAGATTTTGTACACAGTGGGTGTGATTTTCTTCTTCCTCATCTTTGTTCTTGTGTGGGGAGGGCTACTTGGATTTTGAGGTAATTGAATCTGGATAGTGTGAATTGTAATCTTAATTAATTAATGCTTGTTGGTCGGTATCTTTTTCTCTCCTTGTCTTGGGAAGAATTTTCCACGTTAGATCTGGTGTCTCTTCTTTGGGTTTATACGCTTGTCAGTAATGCTTCCGGAAAAAAATTCATCACGTCAGGGACCATACCTGTACAACATCCCCAATAAGTGGTATCAGAGCATAGGCTACATATATTGGTCCAGATGGGGAAGGATGAGGATGCAACGATGATAAAGTTGACAAGTACAAATTGGCAAATTTGGAAACCCAAGATGGAATATATTCTCTATTGCAAAGATCTTTATGATCTGATAGAGGGACAAAAGTTAGAGTACATCTGATGCTTATGGGAAGAAATTAAACAGGAAGACTGTTTGAACAGTTTGAAAGTGGCTCGACATTTCCCGCATTTCATCACGTCTCAGGCGAAACTAATGCCAAAGATCTATAGGAGATTCTCAAGAAGTTATATGAGCAGAAGACTGCCACAAATAAATCTTTCTTGATTAGAAATTTGATGAACCTCAAGTATCAGGATGGTACAAGCATCGCTGAGCATATAAATGAATTCCAAAGTCTTGTAAATCAACAGGGGTCCATTAAGATGGTTCTTGATGATGAACTCCAGCTCTACTTCTTCTAGGATCATTACCTGACAGTTGGGAGAAGCTCGTAGTGACAGTCAGCAATTCTACACAGGAAGGCAAGTTGACACTTGACCAAGTGAAGAGAAGTCTACTGAATGAAAAGACTCGACGACAAGCCTCAGGCGACAACGGATCAGAGGTGCACTTCACAGAGAGAAGATGTGTTGATAGAGTGAGAGACTATGTCAGATCTAAGAGCCGCAATGAGTCCCAGAACTATGAGAAGTCTCGTGGTAGATACAAGTCAAAGAGTAGTAGAGGGTGCTTCCATTGCGGCAAGCCAGGTCATTTAAAAAGGGATTGCAAGATTTGGAAAAAAATACAAGTCTGAAACCAAAGATAAGCAAGATGACGAAAAGATTACTATAGTGACAATGTCAAATGATAGGGATGATGATGACGTTGTGGTCTTAAAAATCCAAGAGCAGTGTTTACTTAGTGAGGATGATGATTATGAGTGGGTGGTGGATACTATAACTTCTTATCACGCTTCACCGAGTAAGGAATTCTTCACTTCATATAGGAAGGGAGATTTTGGGAGAGTGAACATGGGAAATTCTAGCTTCTCCAGAATTATCGGAATTGGAGACATTTGCATTCAAACAAGTGGCAGTTGCACGCTTACACTAAAGATGTTCGTCATGTTCTAGATTTGTGGCTGAGTTTGATATCTGGTTCATTCTTTGATAGAGAAGGTTGTCATCTAAATTTTGGTGGTAGGAAATGAAATATCACCAAGGGCTCTTTGGTTATTGTATGAGGCAAATTTTATTGCACATTATACAAGACCCAGCTTAAGGTGCTCAAAGGCGGTCATATATATTTAGTTTAGGATCACCAGACAGATCTATGGCACAGACGGCTAGGTCACATGAGCAAGAAAGGATTGAAGCTTTTATCAAAGCAAAGATTGATTCCTTGTGGCAAGGATATAGGTCTCAGTTCATGTGATGCATGTCAGACAGGAAAGCATCGGCGAGTTTCTTTCAAGACAAGATCAAAGGTGTAGCGAGATGTTCTACATTTTATTCATTTGGATGTCTGTGGTCCATATGAGATGGCTTCACTGGGTGGAAATAGGTATTTTATCACATTCATTAATGATGTATCTAGGAAGGTGTGGGCCTACTTGCTGAAGACCAAGGATCAAGTCTTTCAGTGTTTTCAAAAGTTTCATGCCATGGTAGAGCGGGAGATAGAGAAAAAGATGAAGTGTCTCCGCAGAGACAATGAAGGAGAGTACACCTCCTGGGAGTTCTAGGATTACTGTGTGCACCACGGAATATGACATGAAAGGACAGAGCCCAATACACCACAACACAATGGTACAATTGAGAGAATGAACCTTACCATAGTAGAGAAAGTTAGATGCATGTTGAAGACTACAAAGTTGCCAAAGGCATTCTGGGGTGAGGTAGTGAGTATTGTCGGCTATCTGATTAATCAATCTCCATTAGTTCCCTTGGGGTTTGATATGGACAGGCAGGGATGCATCCTATTCTCATCTGCGAGTATTTGTATGCAAGACTTATGTACATGTTCCAAAGGAAAAGAGGAAAAAGTTGGATGATAAAGCGGTGTCATGTATCTTTCTTGGATATGAAGATCATTAGTTTGGCTACATATTATGGTGTAACATCCCAGGATTTGAGGCCTCGGATAATTTGATCTTAAAAGGAATGATTGGACTACCCATATCACCAAGGTGCACCTCCTTTTTCGGGAGCTCATCACTAAAGAACTCTATAGTTAAGCGTGCTCAGCTTGGAGTAGTACTAGGATGGGTGACCAGTCGGGAAGTTGATCCTGACTTGCGCGTCAGTGAGGACAAAGTGCGTAGTTAAGGCTAGTGGTGGTCTGTGGGGTCAGTCGTCATTCCTAAAACTCTACTAGAGCCTTGGGCAGTGGGCCCAGGCGTTACAAATGGTATCAGAGCCAAAACCCCTCTAGTAGGTGGGGCCCACATGGGCATGTGGCATTCCAATCTTGAGCCGTACGGTCCAAGCATGTAGGAAAGGGATGTCCATGGTTGACATAGCCACCCTTGCGCTAGTATTCCGTAATCAGGAGCTGGGTGTCCATGGGCCATTGTGGGTATGCACTAAAATGGGGTCAGTTTATGAGGCCATATAATCGATCCTTGACGAGGACGTCAAGAGTCTAAAGTGGGGGAGATTGTAACATCCTAGGATTTGAGGCCTAAGATAACATGATCTTAAAAGGAATGATTGGACTACCCATATCACCAAGGTGCACCTCCTTTTCCGGGAGCCCATCTCTAAAGAACTCCATAGTTAAGCATGCTCAGCTTGGAGTAGTACTAGGATGGGTGACCAGTCGGGAAGTTGATGCTGACTTGCACGTGAGTGAGATTAAGACGCGTAGTTAAGGCTGAAAAAAACACTAGAGGGGGGGTGAATAGAGTTTTAAAACAATTTTAACAATTATTTAACTCAAACAACCACAATTGAGATTAGAAGAAGGAGACAGGCGTTTAGAGTGGTTCCAACTTTAGCAAATACTAAAGTTGTCAGTCCACTACCCGGTTGCTTACCCAACTGAGATTTTGAAAGTATTTATTTTATTACCTTCTCAAGGATTTATACAAAATACAATACTTTCCTTTACACCCCTTGAACAGCCTTCACTTGAAGTAGGTGCACCAACTTGAGGTAGCCTTCTTGAAGTAACTCCAAGCTCCCCCTTGAAGTAGCCTTCCTCTCTAGAAGTAACCTCCCGTTGCACCAGCCTTCTGAAGTAGCTCAAGGTCTCCTTCTTCACCAAGAAGATCTCCACCCTCTCCAATCCGCAGCCTCCAACCTAGGAGTAGCAAGGAGAGTACAAACAGTAATAGAGAACAAGAAAGGAAAAAGGAAATTACAACTTATCCTTTGTAGCCCAAGGCTTGATTTGCCTAGATCAAGCGTATAGATCTCCTAACCAAGTGTGTGGACTTGTGATTGCAGTAGGTAGGAGATGCTAGCCTATAGGACACGAATTTTGAGCTAAAGAAGGAAGTGGCCAATTGTCACAATGCTCAAATTGCTCACAAACAGATTGCTCAAAGTATGCTCAAGGATTTCTCAAGTGTAACAAGTGAGTTTGAGTGTCCTATGGCTTGTCCTATTTATAGGAATGGCCTAAGGATGCTTAAGGACGTTCTAGACAACTTCTAGGGGTTTCTAAGTGCTTAACTAGCCGTTAGGTACAAGTTTGTTGCTTTAGCAACAGCTAATTAATTTACTCTGCAGTTGCTGTCAGAGTTCATCTCGGTCGAGGAATGGTCGACCGAGATACCTACTCGGTCGAAGTTTTGTCGACCGACAGGCTCTCTGGATCAAGTGATTTGCAACGTCTATCTCCAACTGCCAACTACCTTGTCAGTTGTGTCTAACGGCTACTCTGGATCTTTCTCGGTCGAGAAGATTGTCGACCGAGAGTGTCTCGGTCGAGAAGTTAGTCGACCGAGATTGATCCTGTTTCAATGTTTCAATTTAGGCACTAATTATATGTATGAGTGTGCATATGTGATCCTATTTGAAGGGGATGACTTGTCTAAATGTGGTGTTTAGCTAGGGAGAATCTAACGCTTGATTTACATGAAATCTAAGTACTTGTACATTATATATTTGTACAAGTTTTTACAAGGTGATTACATTTCATGAAAATATAAACATGTAAGCATATGGATTTCCCTAGTTGCTTTGTCATCCACCTTAATCCTGCAACACTCAAGTAGCTCGTTAGATTAATAAGAATGAAATGTTTGTCATAATCAAAACAAAGGGATTTATAGATGTCCATTTAGCCAACAATCTCCCCCTTTTTGAAGATGACAAACATTTCCAAAATATAAATAAAGGAAATATAAAACATATGAGTTTCATACCTGAAGATTTCCTTTTGTAGCCATTTTTGTTTTTGCAAGTGAGTGCTGGCCAAGATGTTATGAAACTCATTTATATTTTTTATTTTATTTTATATTCTTTTCTCCCCCTTTATCATTTCAAAAAGATATCCAAGTTGAATATTTTATAGTATTTCTCCCCCTTAATTTTATACTATGCTCCCCCTTAGATAGATATCCCAAATAAAAGTTTGAATTCTTTGCAATAGATAGTCAATTTAGCCACAATTTTAAAGATTGCATTCTTTTTTATTTATTTTTATTTATTACTCCCCTTATTTTGTATGCTCTACTATGATAGTCTTATAATCCATATTTAGAAGATTCTCATATGCTTTTAGAAGAATATCCATTGTAACAAGTGAAGATAACCAATTTTATTAAAAACATGGAATGTATTACAAGCATGGAAAGATAATCAAATCATATAGAGATGACCCATTTATTACAATCATTCAAAGATGTCATTACAACTAATACAACTCCAAAACTCACTGGAAAGACTTAAGAATTACATCAATATCAGGGTCTTTCCCAAGAAACGGCTCAGCTCCATAATATCTAACCAAAGTTTGCCAATCCAGAGCACCTGTCTTGGTTAATGCATACGCTTCCAAGAAGGTAGGAACTTGATCAAATCGGAAGTGAGCAGCAATATCTTACAGTTGCATGGATGAAAACTGAGTGTGCGTGAGATCCATAGATGGTGGAGGTGGAGTTTGATAATAGTTGTAAGAAGGATTATATGGATTGAGCATGCCAGGATTTAAAGAATACGGATATTCGTCAGGTTGGTTTGGAGAAAGGGTTTGCATTCTTTGGTTTATATAAGTCATGGCATGATGGTTATAATCTAGTTGTCTACTAAGATGATATTGGGAACCTGCAATATAAGTAAAGGTGTTTTGAATGGGATCATAGGATGGGTTAATAGGAGGAGGAGGTGGTGGTATGTCTTGACTAGATGTCTCTCCTTCTACCCTAGCCCTTTTATGACCGAAATCAATTCCCATTTTTTCTACGGTATTCTTACTTATTTTTTGTGGTCTACGCTCCCATGTATATCCCATATCCTCAATTTGTAACTTAAGACAGTGTTGAGTGATTTGGCATACAAAATCAGCATATGGTGGATTGCCAGAAAACTCAAGCATGTTCTTAAGAATTATGCGGATAAAATTTGTTGGAATACGGTTTATGATGGCATAGATTAGGCACATACGAAAAATTGGAACTTCAGACTTATTGGCTCTAGGATGTATATTTGTAGAAACAATAAGATTGACAATCCTACATGCAGGTTTAAGATTTATGGCGTAGTAGGTTCCCCTATCTTCGTGACAAGTAGTATTTGATTGAAAAATGGCTCTTTTGATGTCACTAAGACTAACGGTATGGTCTCCTTGGGAAAATTGATTAAGTGGGTTTCCAGTGGTAAGGTCAAGGGTGTCTTGATATTCATCTAGGTCAATATTTAGCATGTCAAGAATATCCTCTTCAGTAAATCGAAAGCTATGCCCATTGACCATAGTATAGAAGAAGATGGTTTCATTTTCAGAATGGGAGATGAGGTTAGCATAGAATTCATTCACTACCTTGGTGGAATAGGAAGGGAAAGAAGGGTTGATGAATTCTTTCAACTTTTGCACCTCAAAAAGATCCTACAAGTCGACAATGTTGAGGAAGTCCAGAACTTCAACTGGTCATCGTGGGAGAGGAGCTTTGGAGGAGAGCCGTAGATAGCGATCACCAGCATCTCCTTCGACGAAGGCAATGTCGTTGATGATCGTCAATGGTGGAGTAGCTTCCCTTCCTTTCCTGCCGGTGACCTTCTTCTTCCCACGAGCAGATGATGAGGCCATTGCGTTGCTTGAAGGTGGAGAAGAAGCAAGGAAGGCTTGGGTATGAGGATGCTAAAGATTTGCACAAGAATGCACTACAGAGAACCTATGGAAGCAAGAATATGAAAGTGTGAATAAGTGACCCGTTTTTTGTTCCTTTTATAGCAATCCATTGACCGGGTCGGTCGACAATTTGTCGACCGAGCGTCCGCAACGGTCATATTCCAGACGCACCACTCGGCCGTCCAACGGTCGACTTGCAACGGTCGGCCGTTAACGGTAACGGTTGGATTGCAACGGTCATATCCCAACGGCTCATTCTCGGTCGAGCAATTGTCGACCGACACTGTCTCGGTCGGACAATATTCGACCGGAAGTGTGTCCGATGTTAGGTCTGTCTAGATTCTGTCGGTCGAGAGAGGTGGGCTGACCGAGAGGTTTTCGGTCGAAGAATTCGTCGACGGACAGACTTACTGGGTACGAATTTTTTTAAGCTGATTTTTAATGCAAATGATAGACTAAATTTGTAGAGCATATATATATTTTCTAAGGGAGTAATATTTTGTTTTATTATTGACAATATTGGGACAATTTTGTGATCATAAATTAATTGTGCTTTTAATCACAATAAAATGATATTCAAATAGTTATTGTGTCAAACTTATTTTAGGTTGATTTTGACTACGACCATAGCGCCCCTTAGTCAAATTTCATTTTAACCAAGAGGCAAATTTGCAGATTTTCAAATTGAATATATCGAGTATAATATCTGCATAAAATTTTATTAAGTATCAAGTTGAAGCATACTACTTAATATGATTCTTTAAATGAATGCACAATTAATATCTCAAGTCTTCAAAGATACTAATTTAGAGATTTTATCTTATGTGTTGCAAGTAATAACATATAACCAATAAATCATTTTGCTTGCTGATATATATCATCACGGATCCATGCATACAATTATCATTATCTATGCGTACCAAATAGTGAAAGCATATCCATGATGTAATGATAGAACATCATATGATAATTCCATCACATGATTTGTATATGGATAGACCAGAAAATACTTTTAGGAAAAATCATGTGAAAATAGAAATTTTTTTTTTCATTGAACTAAGCAGAATTTCTGTTTAAACTTAAATCATTTAGGGAATAAACTGATATTAATCTCATTTAAATTTGTAGGGATGATTTCCAAAATATATCCAGTCATCAATCACAAATAGATAGCAATTTCATCAATTTAAAAGGAATTCAGCAATTTTGCAGTAGACTGGAGATCAGTGACATGCTCGGTCGACAATTTCTCGACCGATGGGCTCTCGGTCGGCAGTCTCTCGACCGACGAGATTCCTGGAACTGTTAATTGCTTCCAAATAAAACATAATTATGCAAGTTAAATATTTAGATACTTAAATTTATTTGTTATCTCATTATGTTGAGTTGAGATAGACATAGAGATATGCAACTAAGGTCCTTGGTCATATCTCAACTTAACTCTATTCATTTAGTTTGGAGGTTTTGGAACCCAAACTAACTCGACATCTTTTCTCTTTTAAGGACATGAAAAAGAATAGTGACCAAGGCGCAAACAATAATGACAACATATTGAGTCAACCTCATATCTTTTTCTATGGTTGTGTTCTGTGTTGTCCTTGGGTGAAGATGTTCCTTTAGGTACATATACAGATTGATGGGCTTGTGACTTTCTCCAACTAGGTTGTTGATAGGATTTCCCTTTAGGCTTGTAACTTAGTCCTCTTCTCCCAATTTGATGATAGGGATTATCTAGGATTTGATCAAGAATGCCATTATTATCTAAACTACGAACTTGTTATTGTAACTTGGCAATCTCATCCATTCTCTTCTTGATATCTAGTTTTTCTTGGTCTAGATTAGATGACAATGAATTTCTTTCTTTGACAATAGTGTCATAATCTATATGGGTGCACAATATGGGTTGTTTTTGAAGATCGTTCACTTGAGTTTGCAAATTAATCTTTTCTAAAGAAAGTAGATTGCAATTTGCCTCTATAGATTTGATCTTAATATCATGATCTTCAATGATCTTTTTAAGATCTTCATTTTCAGATGTAATGGCAAGAAGCTTAGCATGTAATTCATCATTTGCTTTATTGGATTTCTTTAGTTTCTTCTTGCACTCAACATATTTATTATGTGTCTCTTCAAGACTAGCAACTAGTTCTTCTTTAGATAAATCAAAAAGACTTACCTCTTCTTCTTCTTCACTAGTTGTAGCAATAAGACAATCCTTGTGTTCATCTTCCGTCTTTGATCTCCATGGGCAGCTAGTTGTTGTGTGGCTTGTTCCTAAGCACCAATTGCAACATGTTGTAGATTTGTCCAAGCAACACCTTTTGTTGTGTTTGTAATCACCATTACCCTCCATTCTTTAAGACCTGGTTAGGGTTCCTTGAAGCCTGCTCTGATACCAATTGAAAAAACACTAGAGGGGGGGTGAATAGAGTTTTAAAACAATTTTAACAATTATTTAACTCAAACAACCACAATTGAGATTAGAAGAAGGAGACAGGCGTTTAGAGTGGTTCCAACTTTAGAAAATACTAAAGTTGTCAGTCCACTACCCGGTTGCTTACCCAACCGGGATTTTGAAAGTATTTATTTTATTACCTTCTCAAGGATTTATACAAAATACAATACTTTCCTTTACACCCCTTGAACAGCCTTCACTTGAAGTAGGTGCACCAACTTGAGGTAGCCTTCTTGAAGTAACTCCAAGCTCCCCCTTGAAGTAGCCTTCCTCTCTAGAAGTAACCTCCCGTTGCACCAGCCTTCTGAAGTAGCTCAAGGTCTCCTTCTTCACCAAGAAGATCTCCACCCTCTCCAATCCACAGCCTCCAACCTAGGAGTAGCAAGGAGAGTACAAACAGTAATAGAGAACAAGAAAGGAAAAAGGAAATTACAACTTATCCTTTGTAGCCCACGGCTTGATTTTCCTAGATCAAGCGTATAGATCTCCTAACCAAGTGTGTGGACTTGTGATTGCAGTAGGTAGGAGATGCTAGCCTATAGGACACGAATTTTGAGCTAAAGAAGGAAGTGGCCAATTGTCACAATGCTCAAATTGCTCACAAACAGATTGCTCAAAGTATGCTCAAGGATTTCTCAAGTGTAACAAGTGAGTTTGAGTGTCCTATGGCTTGTCCTATTTATAGGAATGGCCTAAGGATGCTTAAGGACATTCTAGACAACTTCTAGGGGTTTCTAAGTGCTTAACTAACCGTTAGGTACAAGTTTGTTGCTTTAGCAACGGCTAATTAATTTACTTTGCAGTTGCTGTCAGAGTTCATCTCGGTCGAGGAATGGTCGACCGAGATACCTACTCGGTCGAAGTTTTGTCGACCGACAGGCTCTCTGGATCAAGTGATTTGCAATGTATATCTCCAACTGCCAACTACCTTGTCAGTTGTGTCTAACGGCTACTCTGGATCTTTCTCGGTCGAGAAGATTGTCGACCGAGAGTGTCTCGGTCGAGAAGTTAGTCGAACGAGATTGATCCTGTTTCAATATTTCAATTTAGGCACTAATTATATGTATGAGTGTGCATATGTGATCCTATTTGAAGGGGATGACTTGTCTAAATGTGGTGTTTAGCTAGGGAGAATCTAACGCTTGATTTACATGAAATCTAAGTACTTGTACATTATATATTTGTACAAGTTTTTACAAGGTGATTACATTTCATGAAAATATAAACATGTAAGCATATGGATTTCCCTAGTTGCTTTGTCATCCTCCTTAATCCTGCAACACTCAAGTAGCTCGTTAGATTAATAAGAATGAAATGTTTGTCATAATCAAAACAAAGGGATTTATAGATGTCCATTTAGCCAACAAAAGCTAGTGGTGTTTTGTGGGGCCAGTCGCATTCTCGAAACTCTACTAGAGCCTTGGGCAGTGGGCCCGGGCATTACAAATGGTATCAGAGCCATAAACCCTCCAGTAGGTGGGGGCCACATGGGCATGGGCATGGCATGTCTGTCTTGAGCCGTGCGGTCCAGGCATGTAGGAAAGGGTTGTCCATGGTTGACGTAGCCACCCTTGTGATGGTATTCCGTGATCAGGAGCTGGGTGCCCATGGGCCATTATGGGTCTGCACTGAAATAGGGAAAAGATTATGAGGCCTTATAGTTGAGCCTTGACGAGGACGTCAAGAGTCTAAGTGGGGGAGATTGTAACATCCCAGGATTTGAGGCCTCGAATAAGTTGATCTTAAAAGGAATGATTGGACTACCCATATCACCAAGGTGCACCTCCTTTTCCGGGAGCCCATCACTAAAGAACTCCATAGTTAATCGTGCTCAGCTTGGAGTAGTACTAGGATGGGTGACCAGTCAGGAAGTTGATCATGACTTGCGAGTCAGTGAGGACAAAGTGCGTATTTAAGGCTAGTGGTGGTCTGTGGGGTCAGTCGTCATTCCTGGAACTCTACTAGAGCCTTGGGCAGTGGGCCCAGGCGTTACATATGGGATCCTATAAAAAGGACCATGAGAAGATAAAGAGATGTGACTTTGTGTGAGAGTTATACAGTTATAGAGCCTGAGAGTGATGATGCAAAGGTTGTAGGATCAGGTGATAGTTCTTCTGATGATGAGTATGAGGATGCTTCAACTTATTCACATGTGCAGTCTTTAGTTGATGAAGAAAAGCAGCAAGATCACCCTGAGTAGTAGAGTGAGAGAACGTCGAGTGTTCCTGTTCCAGACGTGCAATCAAGTGATTCAGATTCATAGTTAGAGAATTATGGGCATGGGGAGCAAGATCATCACCTAGTAGAGTCCTAAGAGAAGAAGTTGAGGAGGTCTGACATAGTTTGTCATCCTTCATCTAGATATTCAGCATCTCAGTATATTCTTCTTACTAATCATAGGGAGCTAGAGACTTATCATGAGGCACAAACTAATAGAGATAAAGCACATTAGCATTAGGCGATGCAGGAGGATATGCCTTCTTTATAGAAGAATGATACCTATGAGCTTGTGGCACTTCCAAAGGGCTGAAGAGCACGAAAGAATAAGTGGGTCTACAGGATGAAGAGAGATGACTACAACAAGAATGTTAGATACAAAGCCAGACTAGTTGTCAAGGGATTTGGTCAAAGACTAGGGGTGTATTTTGATGAGATATTTTCTCTTGTTGTGAATATGACTTCTATTAGATTGGTTCTAGGCTTGGTTGCTAGCCTAGATCTAAAGCTTGAGCAAATGGATGTGAAGATGACGTTTCTTCATGGTGACTTGGCTGAGGAGATCTACATGGAGTAGCCAAAAGGTTTTCAGTTCAAGGGGAAGGAGCACTTAGTCTATAGTTTGAAGAAGAGTTTATATGGTTTGAAACAAGCTCCTAGACAGTGGTACAAGAAGTTTGATTCTTTCATGCATAGTCACGCGTACCAAAAGACAAGTACAGATCCATGTGTTTACATCAGGAGGTTTCCAAATGGAAAATTCATTATTTTGCTACTCTATGTGGATGACATGTTGATAGTGGGATAGGATGTCAGTTTGATCAAGAAACTAATGATAGGGATTTCCAAAGACTTTGAGATGAAGGATTTGGGACCAGCATAGTAGATTCTAAGGATGTAGATCACACGTAATAGGAAACAACACAGGTTGTGATTGTCATAACAGAGTTATGTTGAAAGGATTCTTGAGAGATTCAATGTGAGCAAAGCCAAAGTTGTGAGTACTTCACTATCAGGTCACTTCAAGCTAAGTAAGAAGTCATACCCATCTACGGATGAAGAGAAGGAGGAGATGGCCATGATTACCTATTCTTTTGGTGTAGGGTTTGATGTACATAATGGTCTGCACTCATCCTGACATTGCTCATGCAGTTGGTGTTGTGAGCAGGTTTCTCTCAAACCCTGGAAAAGATCACTGGGAGGAAGTCAAGTGGATCTTCAGATACTTACGAGGTATAAGCAGTACGTGTTTGATGTTTGGTGATTCTGAACCAGTTCTGAAGGGCTTCATTGATACTGACATGGCAGGTGATATTCATCACAAGAAGTCTACCTCTAGGTAAGCAAAAGTGAATTGCACTTTCTATGACAGAGGCAGAGTACATTGCATCGATGGAAGCAGGAAAAGATATACTCTAGATTGTGAGATTTTTGTGAGAACTGGGCATGAATCAGGTTGATCCAACTATTTTCTGTGATAGTCAGAGTGCTATTAACTTGAGCAAGTGCAAAATGCATCATGCAAGGATAAAGCACATTGATGTGAGATATCATTGGCTTTGTGATGTGATTGACAAGAGGTTGTTGACTCTGAAGAAGATCCATACTGAGAAGAATGCTTCTGATTGATGACCAAATTGGTGACGCAAGACAAACTAGAGCTCTTTAAAGAGCTCTGCGACATACATTCCCAGTGATGATTCTTTGACAACATCTCCCTCATGGGATGGAGGGGGAGATAGTTGAGAATAGGAAAAGGATCTGGCCCATGTCCAATTGGATTTGGACTTGAGTAATAGTTGTATTGTGCTACCAATCTTAATTAGAGTCAAATCTAAAAGGGAAAGAAGATGATTTCCTATGTGCAACATGGAGTTGGAGTAGGACTTGGACTAGGACTTGGATAAGGATTCCTACTTGAAACCACATGCATGGAGGCCTATAAATAGAGGCCCTAGGGGAGTCCATTGAGACATCCACCGGTTGAGGTGTGATCCTCCAGTTTCTTGTGGGTGTCTTTTGTGGTAAAGGGTACCAGAGAACAAGAACAACTGGAGGAGCTCTCTTGGTTGAATAAGAGAGAATCAACGACTTTTCCTTGAAGCAAAGTAGTGACTAACAGTCGGTGATACATTGGGTACACTGACAGAGAAGCTCTCTTGGTTGATAAGAGAGGGCCAATGACTTTTCCTTGAAGCAAAGTAGCGGTTGGTGGTTATAAACACAGTATTGCCATAGCGGAAATGGTCTGGCCAAGTCAGCGGTCACAACGGCATCAAGCAATCCCCAACAATGACAACAGCCTCAAGAGGAGATCAAGTAAAGAAGGAGGTTTTGTGCACACTGGGTGTGATTCTCTTATTCCTCATATTTGTTCTTAAGTGGGGAGGGCTACTTGGATTTAGAGGTAATTAAATCTAGAAAGTGTGAGTTGTAATCTTAATTACATAGTACTTTTTGGCCAGTATTGCCCAGTGGTTTTTCTCTCCTTGTCTTGGGGAGAGTTTTCCACGTTAAATATAGTGTTTCTTCTTTGGGTTTATACGCTTGTCGATAATGCTTCCACAATAAGTTTTCATCACGTCAGGGAGCGTATCGGTACAACATCCCCAACACAATATAGGATTCATCAGCCCACGACGCGATAAGACGCAATGGATGTTTTTTTTTATAAAATTCCATGCATTAATGATAAAAATCATGTTGCTTACAAACACAAAATGTCTCCAAGAAAAAACGTGGATATAACATGGTGGGCATCAAACATGGGTGAGGCCCTACTACCTAAGCAAATGATGCAGCCAAGGAAATGCAAAAAAAGGAAGTGTATGTGGGGGAGGCACCCCTTAAACATATGCCTCAGATAAAAGTAAGAGCATAAAGATGTAGCTTTAGTAGTAGCTAAGAGAGTAGGATCCGGTCTATGTGATGAGCAAAGCTTCATAAACCAGTGTCACTAGAGATAATATCCTCCAGGGAGTAGCATCCACCTCCATTGTGATCACCAAATATGTTTCCCAGATCAACTTCAACAGGTATCATCTGAGTTGATGTGGAGGCATGTCCTACAGTGCAATTTTACAAATAAGGCATGTTTAATGTCAGTTAGCATAATTTGGGTGTGTTTAGAAATGTTATTGAACTTTCTATTGTTTCTCTCTATCCAAATGCTCCGGAAGGTATGAATAATCAAGTCTTTTGGGGATATTTAGAGTTTTTTGGTAAGGGTTTTAGTCTAGTGATGAAGGATGGAAGAAGGAGATTTTTGGTGTCTGAAATCTGTGGGAATAAATTATATAGAAGGTGCAGCGTGACATTGTAGCTGGTGAAGAGGTGTTGTGTGGTTTCTTCATCCATCTTACAGAGGTAGCATCTAGTAGGTCCTGAAAATCCTCTGTTGGTGATATTATGGTCGGTCGGGATTCTGTCAGATGTGAGCAACCAGAAGAAGAGCTTAAGTTTTTGCGGCCATTTTGTTTTCCAAAATTGAACCATATTTGATGTATGGCCCCTATAAGTGAGGTGGGTGTAGGCTTCTTTGGGTGTGTAATGTGGACCCAAATCTAGGAAACCCTTCTATAGGTGTTGTATTCAAGTTCATGGACTATGTCTCTTAGGGTGTTGTTGTCCACATGGTTTTAGAGATGCCTTTTGAAAGAGTTTTGTCAGTTGCTGGCAAGAAGTTTAAGAGCTTTGGCAATTTTGAGTCTATGCAGTAGAGTAGGAATGATCAGATGTGTACTAAGATTTTGGATGGTGTTGTGATGGTACAATGGGTCCACCCAGAATTTGATATTTTGATGAGCATGTGGGGGTGTATATATGGTTTTAATGATATCTAGATTTTTATTGATGTATTTCCAAAATGGGGAAGATATGTTGTGTGGTGTGTGGTGCCAAGGCAGTTTATTTTTGAAATATTTTTGGATGATAAAGTCTTTCGAGACCTTTTTGGTACTACTAGTAAGAGTGTTTATTATTTTTGTGATGAGGCAGCTGGTAAGAAGTTTAAGAGCTTTGGCAATTTTGAGTCTATGCAACAGAGTAGGAATGATTAGATGTGTACTAAAATTTTGGATGGTGTTGTGATGGTACCATGGGTCCACCCAGAATTTGATATTCTGATGAGCATGTGGGGGTGTATATACTAAATGTTAACCCACGTGCTTTTGAATGGCGGGCGATAAGGGAATGCTTGGTTATCTATTTATTGACCATCCATACCTTATATTGTAGAGTAAAATAAGGAAAACAAAGTTTTCCATCCACCATCCACTTATCCATAACTTACTTGCCCACATATAAAAAGATAGTGTAAATAGGAAGTGTTATCCTACTCGCTTCATCTGTATACTTATTAGTATAAGGTTTTAACACATACCAAAAAGCAAAATGTTATACAAAACATGTCTAAAGGTAGAACATCCCCCCCCGGTCAATTAGCTGACCACTTATCATTTTCCAATAGATCAAAAACTATCCCAAATAATAATAAAAGAAATTAGTGTAGCACCTCTATTTTTCAGTAGTGTTATGTGTATTTTTCATTACTGTTATGCATTTTTTAAGTACTACATTTTTTTTTCATCTCAAAATTTTCACAAAGGCTACTAAAGACATTTCAGATATAAAAGGTGTCAGACCATTTTATTTAAAATTTGTGACGGTTATATTATTACAATACAAATTTTCAAATATAATAATATTTTTTAGATAAGGGAAAATATTACTATCCTAAAAAGAGATGTATAGGGTGAACTCCATATATTGTGAAGAGGGAAGGAATTACAAAAACTCTAATGTTATCTCACTTGTAGGTCTAAATCTTTATATACAGAAGGTTTATCCATACAAACATTCCTAAGATTATTAATAAGTAATTCATAACACATGAACATGTTTCTCTCTCTCCTAGAGTGTACCTCTCTCCTGCCAACCAAGAAATAAATGGTAGTGATGCCAAGACCAACAAAACAACACAATGCCTAACTCTTGGAAGTCAAGTTAATGATCCAATCCAAAACCTCCTATAGGGTAGAAGGAGGTGTCCCCCCAACCACATTTAAGAGACATGCAACACCAAATATACAATGTAAGCGAACAAGAAAAAAATAAATGACCATAGGACTCCTTGGCAATCTTACATATAGGACAAGTGGGGTTAGCATCCAGACCCCATCCACGAAATCTATCAAAGGTAGGAAGACACCCCATAGTGCAACTATATAAACAACAAGGGAACTTTTGTGTGTGAAACTTGTACCAGATAAGCATGGACCAGGGTATAGACAACCCAAGTACAAACTATTCCAAGGTGTCCACAGCTCTATCCCAAAAGGCACCACCTAGATGGATATATCTACTTCTCACCAGTTTCCACTTGGACACCATACCCCTCCAAACTCTCGAGCATCATGGAGGAAGTGAGGCCTCTAGAAAAAGACCATAGCGATGGGCCATCCTTATACTCCAGGTCGAAGATAACTTCATAAGAAAATTGATAATTCTCTATAGAGTTTCCCTCTTTGCAAGGTAGAGGGGATCCACAACTCCTAAACCCCATTGAGCCAAGGGTCTGGCTATAGAATCCCACACAATGGCATGTGATTTACCTCCCCAAAGGAAACCACTGATAATGCTCCTGACTTTGTCTAGAGTGAATAGGGGAAGGTCCGCCTATCGAGACCAGAAATTGAACTTGGTAAGGAGAACCATCCTGATCAGAACTAGATGGCTGACCATTATATTCTGAGCCCATTTAATGAATGTCACCCCAAGGTCATCAATCAAGGTGTCATTGTCCCTGTCATTACCCCTACCACCAGAAATTAGGATCCCCGTGTACTATTTGGAAAAGTACCAAGGGCCAACCCCACCACCTCCCTTAATCTTCCTCTCCTTCCATTGTAGTACCTAGAGAAAAAGACCATGGATTTGATGTCATTGATGTAGAGTCTAGTGAGCTTCCCAAATCTCATGAGGAGGAACCTCGCCTCGCGGAGGTGTTTACAGTAGTTGGTAATGTACTACATCACATCGTCAGTGAAGACCATATGTGATTGAACAAGGCATCCATTAACCTTGAAGATCTTGATCTCACTATCATATTTAGCCTTTTGTATCATATTGGAAAATGCTTCCATGAAATGGTGAAGAGTAGGGGAGACAAGGGCTCCCCTGAAGTAGACCATTAGAGGTGAAGAAACGGCCATGAAAAATGTCATTGACTAAGATGGAGAAAAATGTAGACTACACAATTGTTTCATTAGGATAATCCACCTATAAGAGAACCCCAACAACTCCATGTTCAACCACATGGTAGATTAGCTAACGTGGTCATAAGACTTGGTGATATCTAGTTTGATGCATGCCTTCCTAGACTTGTGTTAGGTATTGAATTCACTCAAGAACTCAGTATCTAGGAGAGAACCTTAAGAAATTAATCTAACTTGAACAAAAGTAAGTTGGATTAGAGAAATCACATTAGGGAGAATGGTCTTCAAATATCTCATTGGAATTTTAGACAAAATCTTATAGAGCATTGAGCAGAATGCAATGGGAAGGTAATCCTCTAGTGTGGATGGCATCAACATCTTCAGAGTGTGGTGGAGGAAAGAGGGGTTTGCTTGTCATGCCATGGAACCACCAACGAGGAACCACCTAACAACACAAAACACATCATCTTTGATGGTCTCCTAGTTATGTTGAAAAAAATTGTCGTTGAAACCGTTCAGGCTGGGAGCCTTTGACGCCCCAATGGAGAAGACCATGTATCTGATTATCTGATCAAAAGTAGGGCAACAAAGGAGACAATTCATGACATATGTGACCTTACTTGGTGGAAAAGTGTAGGGTCATTAGATTGATAGTTTGTTGTACAGGTTTTGGAAGAAACTGATCACCTCTGAAGCAACACTCCTTGATCCCCCAGTAGAAGACCCATCAGGATTTTGTAGGGCATAAATGCAGTCCCGCGTATGGTTCTTTTTTGTTTAGTTGTAGTAGATATTTGTATTGTGGCTGCCATCTCTAATCCATGTAAGTATGGTTCTTTGCTAGAAACAAAGTTCATCTTCCTTTTCTAATTGCAAAAGCCTACTAGCAACATCCACTTCAGCCTTCATCTTTATCGTGTCCCTGGGGTGGAGGCACAAATCTTCAGCAGAGCTTTGGAAGGCATTGTAGGCCCCTTTCACCAAGTTGAGGAGGTTTATCAAGAAATGATACCACTACTTGAGAGGTGTCTTCATCCTCTTTAGTTTCTCCAAGACAATGAAAATTGGATTTTCCACCACCGGATCAGACCACCCCTTCCTTACAACATCATCAAACCTAGGCCAATCAATCTAGAAGTTGAGAATTCTGACGAGCTGGTTTGACTGTGGACTTCTGGTTAAAAGAACCATCATCCATGTGTGGTCACTATTGGGATGACCACCTAAGAACACCTTATCCTCTGTATAGTAGTCTAGCCAAACAACATTAATAAGCCCTCAATCTAGGTCGCATGAGATGTGATACTCAGGGCTTCTTTTGTTATGCCAGGTAGTGACACCTCCAACCATATTGAGTTTTACCAGGTTTGAAGCATCCACGGTCTGATTGAAGCAACAAAGAATCAAATTAGGAACCAGTTTACTACCAAGTTTCTCATTCAACTTGTACACATGGTTGAAGTCCCTAATGTCAAGGTGAGGCATTTTTGTTGAGTAGAAATCCTGATGACTTTTCAACAACTATGTCAAAGGCCTTCAACATGGTGTCCATAAACTCTAGTGAAAACATAGTGGAATCCTCGATTATTGATACAACTAGCAACCATCATTGGATCAGTAACGTGCATAATTAGCACATCCAAAATAGCTCTGTTCCAACCCACTACAATCTGACCTCCATCAATTTGTTGAAAGTTGGACTCACACCCCTATCCTTCAGGAAAGAGACCAAGTATCTTATCAGCAAACAACCGTTCAATCCTCATTTTGAAGCAAAAAATCAACATCACACAAACCTCTTGGATAATCCTCCTCACCCTCCTCTACCTCTTAGGGTGAGAAGCACCCCTCACATTTCATGTGAGGATGGTCACTAGCGCTTCTTCAGACCCCCTTCCATGGGTGATCATTCTTGGAGATGTGCATCTTGCTCTCGTGTTGGAACTCATGTGTTGGTTATGCCCATCACAATTAGCACCAGATGATTCGTTGAACAAGTCGTCTGGGTCCAAGTTCTTTTGAGAACTAGTTCCTAGTTCCCAATGATTTTGTCATCAGACTGTCATCGAATTCATAGAGATGCATATACTGCTAATCATGCTTATCCAGATAATTGTGCTTATGTTGTTAGCTCTTTTTATGATGTTGATATGTTCAACCTATTAGACATGCTAATGTTGTTAGCCATGCTTATGTGGCTAGACTTATTCATAATGATAGAGATTCTATGTTACTAGACTTGCTCATGATGCTAGATATACATATGCTACTGAATTGCTTATATTGTCAACAAGATAAAGGATGATATTCTAGCTAATGATTATAGTTATTATCTACTCATTTATGTATTTTGTTAATCACCAGTGTTGCAGAGCTTATTTGTTATATCTAATTAAACTGCTAAATTATTTAATTACTTTAAAATTTTGTAATCAATAATCATTGTTGGAGGTTATATCTCTTGCTAGGACATGGGTCTCACCCTTGTGGTTCGCCACATTTTTTTAGGTAATCAAAAGTGACGAAAACAAACCTATGACATCAAATAGGAGCTATAGTAATGAATCTTTGAGAAAGTTGATTAGATGTCTAGTGTGTCCTAGAGTCGCCCCTGTACTCTCAGGTCTGGGCTGGAAAAGTTTGTATATGGTGTTTCAAATGAATCGAAATTTTGTTAGCATGTAATGCTTATTTATGTGACAAATACAAATATTGTTCTCCTATGTATATATGTTGTGGCTAAGGCGATAGACCAATTCGTATCAAATTCTTGGCATAGTATGGATACAAGAAATATGTTGGGCTCTTATGCAAATGTTTTTGAGCGGGTGTTGATGTTGAAATCGGTTTTAATTTACCCATATTTTTGAATATGTGGTTAATTGGTGATTGATTGTGTTTTATGTTTTGAGTAATCTCATTTAGTGTAATGAGTTCTCACATTGTATTTATTTTCTTGCATTATCTTTGACATGCATTTTTTGTAGGTCATTGATTATGACTTGAATGAAGAGTTGGATGATTAGGGGTAAGAGTTTCATCATCCACCTCCTCCTATGGAGGTTTCATCTCTTGAGGCTCCACCATCTCCACCTTTTAATGTTCTTGGGCTTGACAAATTCCCCTAATTGGGGCCTCATAGAGATTTTTGGGTGGGAAGCTCGTGTCACTTTCTAGGTGACACTGGTTGAACCTCATACTTCCAAGAGGTAGATGAGGCTTCAGATGCCGTGGGTGGACTCTTTGGCTTGAGTACCCATTGAGTTATATGAATAGAAAGAATATTGAGATATCCTTTTGTGTGGGAGGCTTTTCATCAGACGTCCCAGTTCAAACTATAGATCTATCAATTGGCAAGAGCAGTAGCATGTTCCTCTCAGTATAGGGATGTTGTCTTAATTGTGGAAGTGCCTTCTAGTACCTCATCTTTATGTCATCATTGGACAACTAGTGATATTCTCTTTGACATGAGCATCGATATTCATTCTTCCATGTCTTCTTCCACTAATGATAGGGCTTTGGCCAAGCTCTTAATTGGGTGGCTGAAGAAGTAGTGATTGTCTTTAGCATTTTCATTTCATGATGTTTCTTCCTTTCATACAAGAAAAATCATTTATTAGCTCATGCTTATATTTGTAAGACTCTTTTTATTTTTAAATAAAAGTCTAAAATTGAGTTAAATAAAATTGTGAGGTTTTTTATCTCTAATTTGGAATCATATTCTAAAGTTTGATCTTTGGAATATGTCTGGTAGATTAGCGGATTGCCTCAATCTGCATGTTGATCAAAGGTGATGGATTGGTGTAATCTACCGATCTTGTAGGACAAAAAGTCCTACTTGTCTCGAGATACATGTCTAGGTTGACCGTTGATGTAAATGTGCATGGGAGATTGTGTGATTCCTCCAAGGAAAGGACTCAAAGTCCCCTTATCTCTGTGAATCAAGTTTTCTTTGTGTGAGACCTATGAATATGGTTATATCTCTCACCTTTTCTATGCATCTTTGTTACTCATGACATGGAGCCATGGGAGATAAGGGGATAAGGGGAATTCCACTTCTGTAGTGTCCTCCCATCAACATGTCCTTGGTGTGCTTTTGCATTATTGGTCTTTTTGAGACTGAAGAGGTTGAGCTTGTGGGCTTTGGCGTGAGTCACCATCTTTGTCATCTCCATATGTCCCTGTTGTGAGGGAGATGATGTCAATGGTAATTCCCTTCAGGGATCCTCTGAGTCACTCCTCTCGACTTGGGGATGTCATGCTAACTCCCACTTTAAAAGAGGTGGCTAATATTACTCAAATTCTTTTCCATGATCGATGTCATGTGGTACTGAAGAAGCCAAGTTGGGATATTGAGTTAGGGAGTCTACTTGGTGTGAAGAAGTCCCAAGATACTCTATGGTTGAATGATGATAGTCACTTTATTCAGATGACATCCCTGTGGGAATTGTTCAAGAGTGGTGCACATTGTGGTGTTGACCCTCATGACATGCCTGTTTTGAGCATACACTTTGATCATTGTGATTGAGCTATTCTTCCAAGAAATTGTCAATTGAGTGAGGGCTACTTCTTCTGGAGTTGTGGCCTCCTTGAGGAGAAGGAAATTGTCATTCCTTTGATACTAGATGAGTTGTATGAATACTTGGATGAATCATAGCTAACTATAGACATGTAAAGGGATCAAATACGGAGCGGATATTTCTATATCTACTATTTGAATCCGAAACAAATGTTTGATCCAATGTCTGATTTGATATCTGACGGATGTCATATGACAACATCTGAATCCGGTCCAAACATGTAATATCCAATCCGAACCAAAAATCATTCATTTATGCAAATAAATAAATTATATAGAGGAAATAATAATATTACACTAATTATATATGATTAAGTGTCTATATTTTTATATAGTAAAAATATACATTTAATGATATATATGTATATGTTTATCGAATTTACATTTTTTGGGAATGGATATCACAATATCCGATATCTAACCTAAAAATTTTGGATCCAAAATTCAATATCCGAAATCCGATCTGAATTCGCGGATGTCAAATTTTTTTCAAAATTTCTTACTCGAATCAAAATCAAACATGTGGATTTTAGATATCTATTTACATGTCTAGATGACCGGAAAGATGAGGGGACCCTTCAAGGTCCTACAAAGTTATCAAGAAATTCACATTGGTCATTCCTGATTGACATAGTCTTAAAATCCTCATTATAGTGTGGAAAAGGAGTTTTTGTTGAAGCATATCTAGGAAGGTGAGCCTTTTCTGCTACATGGAGATCTAGCTTGATGGCTTGCAGAGATGAAGGCTAAAGACTTGCATTGGGGATGGATGAAATGCCATCTTGATAACTCATCCTATGATGTGGCCATGCTGAACTTTTAGTGTTTGATCATCTTGCCAGGTCTTGAGGGTTGTGTTGTGTATTAACCTATGTCAGTGCTATGGCAGTTCAATCATCGGCAATGTATGTATCAAGTTGAAACCTTCCCTCTTCTTTTAAGAAGTTGATGGTAGATTCCTAAACGGTTCATGAGAAGGTTGCACAAATGTGTTTGAATCAGAATAGGTTGACTCAGGATTCTTTCCCTATGGGTTGGAATTTCTCTCATGAATACTTAGAATGGCTTGCATATGCACCTTCGGTGGTGCTGACTTGTGATTTTTTGGGAAGACCGAAGTAATGTATATGTTTTTGTTTTGTTTATTTGTTGGTTTATATGTTGGCATGAGAATCCAAGCTTCAGTAAGTATTTGTTTTAAATAAAGATTTGTGTTCATGATATGTGTTTATGGATACTCCCTCCATGATATTTAGAAATATTTGTTTAGGACTTAGATCCTTGAGGTGCATATTGCTACGAGTTCCCTTTTGATAAATTGTCTGATTGGGGGCAATATGGGACTCCTATCCATGTGTTTTAAGACAGCAGTGATAGCTATATGCTTTCATATATAGGGATCTCCTACTTCTCATCCACATCCTTTCAAAAAGTTTGAAGGTTGTAACCCTGAGTACTTTAAGCTATTTCTTGTCTCGATTTGATGATAGGTTGTAACCACAAGTACTTTAATACATCAGTGATAGTTGTAGGTTTTCATATATGGAAGCAGTTAGAAAAACTATACTAGACATGGGTGTTACTCAATGTGCTACAAAAATGCCATGCAATGGGTGTGTTAGTGGCAATTACCAACCCAGTTAGGACAAGGCGCCAGATGTCGGAGACACCTTGGTAGGATTTACTCTGGATAAGCCTCAGTGTAGAGATGCACCACATGCATGTGTTTGTTTGATACAAGGAATTTTAGATAGTTATTACTTTCTTGTGGAGTGCGCACTAGATGTGGTTGTTTTCATTGTACATTTTGATTGGACATTGATACTCAAGGCTTTAGTATGAGAGCCTATGATTTTGTGAAAAATGAATAGGGTTTGCCTCTTGAGGGTTTCTCATATCATAACTTTTGGGTTAGTTTATAAGGAGTTTGGTCCCACATGTTTTTAAGAGATGGGGTGAATTTAGATGCAAGGATTTTCAACCTCCACTTTCTTATGATGGTCCTTCCTTTCAAATCGACCCTAAAAGATGTAATTGTTATGATATTAGCTTGGTTATAGGTATCAAGATGATGATTGTGAGGATCGGATATGATATGCCTCTAGGGACTCATAGCCTCTTCCATCATCTTATGTTGTTGATCACAGGGATTCACCTCAGCTTTTAGTGCAATTATGAACATGTTTAGGTGCATTTTATTAGGGTGTTCTTATTTTAAGGAGTTATTATTGGGTTGGAAAAATGTTGGGGCCTTAGGATAACAATTGTGCTCCTTCCATCCTAGGCCCTAGGTTCTACTTTGTCCTTTTCGATTCAGGGTGCATGGGGGACACATTGGGTACTTAAGTATATTTTAGGTAAGTTTTATAGGGGTGGGAGCTTTTTGATCCCTTACACGACTCTCTTCCAGAGGTTTGCTTGACAGTCTGCTCAACAATAGTAGCATTTTATGAGGCTAGATTCTATGTTATAGAGATGGATATCTCCATCCATGTCCTTCAAGCATAGGTCACCCAAACCATAGATGTCGTGGATGGTGTAGGTTCCTTCCCATTTAGAGTTGAACTAGAGTATGAAATCAGCATTTTGGATGACTCGTAATACTAGGTTTCCCTTCTAGTAGTTTCATGGTCAAAATTTCTTGTTGAAGGATCAATTGGTTCTTTCTTGGTAACATAGTGCATGGTACATGGATTTTGTCTACTATTCTATAAGATTGTTGAGGCAGTACATTCAGTCTTGAAGCCACTCAATCTTCAAAATATATATGCTTCTTGTAGTATGCATATTGAAGGGATCTATACTTCAGCTGGTAGGACTGCTTCCATCATGTATACCAGGGAGTATGGCATAGCACCTGCGGAGGTTCTAATATAAGTGTGTTAGCACCACAAGGCCATTGGTAGATGTTCATGCCATTTGGTGTGGGAGCCAATAGTCTTCTTCATAATCATGATCAAGTTTTTGTTGGTAGCTTGTACAGCTTCATTCATATGAGGCTGATAAGGTGACATTCAGTGATGTTTAATCCCCAAACAGTTTAGATGCACATTGAATGTAAGATTCTCAAATTTGGTAAATTTGAATTCTATGAATATAAGACTTGACATGATAAGCAAATTCCTTGATTGTAATTCATGGATTAATAATGTTACCTCTATGGCATGGATTTAATTTGTGGTCTAAGTAGGCCCATGAGACTATGTGTTTTGCAAATAGTTGCTTGTGGTGCAAGTTTATAAAATAAGAGATTTCATTCATAAATAAAGGATAATGGCTTTATGATTTGTTAGATAATTGAAATATGGAATAATAAGCAAGCTTCCAAAAATATTCTAAGATAATTTGTGATCAAGATAATTAATGGAGTAATTAACTAATCATGACTTGTACTACAAGTTTTGAGTATCAAATAAAGATATTTCAATTCGATTTTTGGGACACTTAAATATAGTGAGGAAAGTAAGAGAATTTTATAATTTAAGTTAAAAAGGATGTTCCCTATGACGTGGGTAATTAATTTAAATAAATCCTTAAAGAATAAATTTTGGCTATAAAAGTTATCCCAAAAAATCCCAAAAATTAGAACTAAGTTGGAAAAATCCTTAATGAGTTTCCCTCCAAGTTTCATAGAGAAAGGATGCTCCTAGAAGTCCATAGAAAATCGTGAAGGATGTGTCACCTACTTGTAATAATCAAATGTTGCTCCCTTGTTTGCATAGAGAGAAAGAGATATATATAAATATCCATTTGACCCCAAACATGGCACAATACGATATTAAAGGATTATAAAGTAAATATCCAAATGTGGGACCAATTAGAGTAAAGATGAGAAAGGGATATGAATTACTTATTTTTCCTTAATCAAGGTTTACATATGGGTCCTTGTGATACAAAATAGGGAAATGGGTATTTTGTGCCCATGATAAATATCCAAGATAATTTTAGGTGATAGGAAATCCAAATTGAGGATTATTGAAGAAAATCTAGAATATTCTAAGATGTTTTGTGATCTAGGTAATTAATTTTGTAGTTATCTAGAAATTACCAAAGAGGCAGGTTTGGAGTGCTTATTCGATTATTTTGGATTAATATCTTCAATGAATAAGGGAAAGATCAATTACAATGTTTTCAAAAAGTTTGGTAGGAAAAGGATTTATCATGGGAAGTATATAAATACTAATATGGGGTTTCATCTAAAGAGAAGTTACATATATTAAAGAAAAGTTTCCGTCTTCCTCAACCACATACTTCCCGAAGAACATTGATTTCCTCCCTGGTCTACAAGGGTTGCTGAGCTACAAACTCCATCCTAATGATTATATAAGGTCCATGAAACTCTTACAGGATAGAAGAAGTGGCATTCCCTGGAGATCCTCCTCCCAAGTCCCAACACCTGTTCCTCCTCTATTCTTCCCCACAGACGATGAAGGTGCTAGCAAAAATTGGAGTTGATTTTGAGATAGGGAGGGGAGTATCCAAGTGGTCTAGGTGGCACACAAGCTTCTTGACACCACTCCAGCATTTCTCCTTTCTCTCTAAAAGGTAAAGTCACATGTGGGATCTACTAACCTCTCCACGATTGCATACATAGCCTAACCTTCATTCTCACTGTCCCTACATTCTATTACTTGACCCTATGCCCTACAAGGTTAGTTGAGGGTGCACGGAGATGTACAAATCCTATTCCAATCTTGCGAAGTCTGGAGGTGGATGAGCCAACACTGTAGTTGATGCCCCAGGTGACAGACGAGCCTGTCGTGAGGAAGGAGATGAATAAGGGTAAAATGATCTCCAATAGTTGTGGTGTATGCATCAAGCAAAAGGTCACAAGTGTCTTCCCCTAACCCAAGTTAGACCGATAATAAATCAATTTAAAGCCTTTGTCTACTGACGTGTCAAGCTCCCATTGGTCCAAATAAGTTTATCTTGCAAATAATGTAGTAATTAAACCATAGATCGAAATATAGCAAAACTATATATGAAACTAATTAGGAGAATGAGTAGAATCTAAATAAATTACTTTTATAACCTAATTATGATACCTATTCTATAAGTGTATCTAATTCATGAATTTAGGGTAAATGATACATGGAAAACCTAGATTTGATCATTAAGGTGTTAAATATATTGAAAGTGTTTACCTTGACGCATAAATTGATATTGTTGAATATGATCGAAATCCATGATGATCATGATAATTATGATGACTAATTAGGGTTTCAAAAGTGAATAATCATACATATGATGAATTAACATTTTGAAGCCAAAGATCATAACTTACAATGTTACTAATTTAAGTGTTCATAAAGCAATGATATGTTAGATCTGACAATTAGGGCTCGCCTAATGTCTAGTATGATTTTATAACTGTAATGAATCATGATTTGATGGAACTAGGGTTTGCACCCTTATTTCTTATTCAAACCTAAGACAACCCTAATTTAGGACATATTTTAGATTAGTATGTCTTGAATATGATTAATGACACTGTAGGATATATATATACATGCATATATGTTGGTTGATTATGTTGAACACTTAGATGTTTGGTTATATGCTTGAAGTAAATTTTGCATGCTTTATACATAGAAATGAGTTATGTGGTTACTTATGAACAATCTCTCTTACTAAATTTTGGTGTTGTTTGTAGTGTCATGAACGGATTCCAATTAAACTACTTGGTTGTTGATTTCCTTCCTATAATTTATAAGTCCCTAAGTGGATCACCTTATGTGGACATAACTTGCTCAAGCACAAGATTCTATCTCTGAAGGGTTGGATGTATGGAAAGAAGTCATTATAGAGATTGCCCCCAGTGAGTGGGCATGTCATTGAACTTAGCCCCAGCAAGAGGGTATCCATTACATATACCCCCAGAAAGTAGGTATACCATTGAATTTACCCCTAAAGATAAGGTTTGCAGAGTGGGTATACCACAGAGATTAAGAAAATATAGGTTGAGAAGTTATAACAGAAAATGCATGTTCATTTATTTAATAATAATTGTTGATATGGTTGTTATGTTGTTACACCTACATTCATATATTTTGGTTGCTCCACGTACACAACATAGAAATATGCAACCACATTTTGATTGTTTGTGTTTAGGTAACCACAAACATGAATATATCCCAAGACATGGTGGACCACATGAAATAAATTGAAGATACTAAAGCTATGTGAAGAGGATTAGTTAGATGTAACACTTCATATTGTATGTAATAGTTTTAGGTTCAAAATTGATAGAACTCCTTGTAAGTGTCTTATTATACATTTTCTAAACAATATTTGTAAAATAATGGAAATTATTTTCTGATTTGTTATTTTCTAAATTTGGATCTTAGGAATGTATGTAATGGATCACAACTTTAAGGTCCTTCCTTGATTGGGGGACACTAAAAAATGAGCTATTATATTGATGGTCTTAGTGATAAAGTTCATCCCATTTTTTGAGGCAATATCATGCAGTATCCCACACCGGCTTATAATATTGTTCTTGAGGAACTTGATGACTTGATGAGCTAGTATATTAGTTATGGAAATTGCTTCTACACATTTGATGAAGTGATCAATTGCGACTAGGATGAAGCATTTTCCATTTGACATCTTAGGATTGATCTTCCTAATAATGTTAATCCCCCAAGATGATAATAGACTAGACATGGTCATGTTGTACAGCTAAATTTGTGGGCAAATGAATGTAGTCACCATGGATTTGGCAGGCTCACCATCTGCATACATATTGGCAACACTCTATCTCAATGGTTAGTGTGCCCCTAGAGTTGTATTTTTTGTCTAGCATACCTACATTCATCTGTGTGCCACATGATTCTACATGGACCACTTCATGAGAGCTTCTTCTTATGTCTTATCGATGCATACAAGAAGAGTGTAATTGTAGGACCTGTGATACACTTGTTATGCCACTAGCACATATTGCATGGCTTTCCATTTAAGCACTCATTATTCTCTCTGGGATAGGTTCTTGGGAATGACATGGTCTAATAGATGCATCTTGATATTGTAAAACCAAGCATTTTGTTCATTATTAGGTGCATTGTTGTTGACCATACAGTAAGTAGTCTAGAGAGTCTATGCTCTTTGAAAGAGTTCTGATCCTCCTAAATGTCAATCCATGAAGCAATGGTTTCTCGAGTGTCAAACAAAGGCATTGTGTTCTCTTCTAAAGAAGTTAAAAAAGATATGCATATGTCTTGAGATAAGGAACACATGTATTCCTATTACAGACCAGGTTTTGAAAGCATGTATACCAATTATTCTACACCTGAGATATTATAAAGAGGGAGTCACCATAGATTTGTAAGAATCTTGTCCCTTGTGTCTGTCTAGTTTTGATCCCAAGATGCAAGATTCATACTATGCCATATGGTTGATGGCGTCAAACTCTTGTCATCTAGCTACTACTAGTTTTTCTTCATGGGGGTTTTGAAGTACAATGCATATTCTAGCTCCTTTTTTATTCAAAGCTTCATCAAAGAGTAAGGTCCACATGTTGGTAGGGTGAGGATCCTCCATGTATGGTGGGACGGTCATCCCTATGTCTCTGTCTAGGAACTCATACTCATGTGTAGCTTCTTTCGATAGTGGAAATCTACTAGTTGACTATCTTGATTAGGAGGTAGGCAATGTTGAATTGTGATAGCATTACCTTCCATTTAGCATAGTGTCCTGTAAGGGTTGGGCAATCACACAAATAGATGAATGGATCATGCTTGGTGATTACCTGTAGAGGATGTGTCATTAGGTAGTGGCATAACTTCCTTGTAGCATGGACTGGATCTAGGAAATACTTTTAAATTTTAGTGTGAGAGCCTCCATGTCAATGAACTTATTCGATAGATAATAGATGGCGTGGTCACCTTTGGTGGTTGCTTGCCTAAAGACTCTGCCCATTGATGTTTAGCAAACTAATAGGTGCAATATGAGATGATATCCTAGCACATTCGGCCTTTATATTGGGAGGATTGAATATAAGCTTCTGGAGTTCTCATTTGCATCATTCATTTCATCCAGCACTAGAGTTAACTTAACACCTTGAAGATTGGCTCACATATAGGTGTGAGTTTGGCAATGAAGTGGTTGATGTGTTGAAGATGCCCAAGTACACCTCATACCTCCTCAATTTTGGGTAAAGAAATTTCTCAAAAAGCTCAACATTTCCTAGGATCTACTTTGATCCCTCTATGGCTGGCGATGTGCCCCAGCAGGTCACTTGAAGTAACCTGAAGAGTGCATTTGACAGGATCAAAGCATAGGGAGAACTGCCAAAATTGTTGAAACACTTCTTGAGGTTGGTGATTTGGTCCTCTAGGCTTTTAGATTTATCTATCATGTCATCCGTGTAGACTTCCACCTCATTGTGCATCATGTCATGAAGAGGGCAATCATTGTCCTTTGATTTGTGGCTCTGGTGTTCGTTACACCAAAAGGCATGACCCAATAGCAAAATGGTCCCCATTCTGTGATGAAGGTTGTCTTCTCTTTGTCTTCTTCTTCCATCCCGACATGGTTGTATCTAGTGAATCAATCCACAAAACTAAGTATTGCATGGTTGGTTGTGTTTTTAGCAAGTATGTCTACATGTGGAAGCAGAAAGTCATCTTTTAGATATGCTTTGTTGAGGTAGCAATAATCCACACACATTCATACTTTATCGTCTTTCTTTAAGCACTAGTAAAATGTTGGTTAGCCATGTAAGATAGCTAACCGACTCTAGGAAACCAACACTCTATTGCTTCTGAATTTCTTCCATGATCTTAAGGCTCAATTCGGGTCATAATTGTCTCAGCTTGTTCTTGATGGAGTGAATATTGGGGATGACAAGCAGTCAGTGAACATTGATTGGCTCATCCAACCCTGGCATGTCAGCATAGCTCCATGAAAACACATCATTGTAGTGGCATACAAGCTCTGTCAATCGGTCTTTGATATTTTGTGGTAGATGTGCCGCAACTTTGACTTTGTGCTGCTCAGGACCTTATCCAATTCACTTTCTTGGTCTCATCTTTGGTATGAAAAGGTCGTTGCTCCTTTTTCATATACTCTAGTATAGGGACTTTTTTTAACTAGACATCTTCATTGTTGTATATTTGGGCTACCTTAGTAAAATAGCTAGAAAATTCTTGGATATGTTACTCTTCTTCATATTCTTTTGGGTTTTTTAGGTTTTGTGTTTTTTAGGTTTCTATATGTTTTTCAAAAAAATTAGATTTTGTGGGGGTGACTGGGGATGTGGTAGATTGTGACTAAATAGTCACTAGAACTTTTACCACATTAGGGTGTCATTCCTCTAGCAGGACTACTTTGGGTATGTGATTGAGACTTGGTCCTTAAGACATTGTGGTCACCCACACACCAGTTCTAGAATACCTCACCCTACTAGACAGGACGGATGAGAGTATGTGGGTCTTCCATGGGCTTCATATTGAAGAATCCATTGACAACCCATCCCTCTATCATGTCATAGGCATCATTGTAGTGGTCCCATGTGACGTCGTAGTCTTCCTCCGTATCCTCGGGGTCTACAATTGGCTTCGTCTTGGTTGGGCCAGCCAGAGCAAATTCTAAAGAGGATAATAGTTGGCTACTTTGGGTGGCACCTCCGCCACTTCAGGCATTGGGTTGATGATTTTTTCCTAGCCAACATGATGATCTTGATGATGTTTGATGCTTTTTCTGATGAAAGGATGCTCAGAGAATAGTTCATTGACATCATGAATGAGCATCCATTTGTTTGCTTCCTTGTTTGGAGGGTTGCCTAGTTCTTGTAATGTTGCTTGTGCTGGGCAGTCTAGACACCCTGCCCTTTTTTGGTGATGAGGGAGATCTCCCCGATGGTGGATATATTCCTATGATAGTCCTCTTAGTTGTCATCACTGACTTCTTGTACAAAGTAAGGTAGCGTAACGGGGACAAAAACCTTGGCAATGTTTTGACAAGATGCAGTGATGGACACAGTGCAGGGAAAGTATGGATGGGGACCCTTATGCTCGGGGTCATAAAACCACTGATAAAGTAGCCCAATTTGACACTCTTCATTTAACCAAATTTATCAGGATTCACAGCTCAAGTCTCAAGTTAGAAGTAGATAGTTGACACAACCTCTTTGGCTCGAGCCTCTCATAGTAGGCCACAAGGTTGTGGGCTTCTAATGATGTCCACCTAGTAATCCAAGGCCAGATGTAGGATGGGCCATAGAACCCTAGGCACAAACCTTTCTATTTGGGAGGGATCTAGATGATCTATTTTCTTCCTTGTTGTCCAGCTCCCAATCCTTGATATGGTTGAATTTGCATCTCCCTTAGTCGTTGTGAAAACAACATGGAATAGTAGGGGAGATGGAGACTTATTATGTGTGGAAGAACCCAACTGATGTTGGTGATGTGTGTCATCTCAAAATGGAATAGGAGATCATCTTCATTGATTCATGAATTTTATAGAACCAAGATAGTCGGCTTGAACAATTATGATATCCTTGTAGATGATACTTCATCTTTTAATGTAGTGATGAGGGAAGCACCTGGTTTTGATGATTACATTGCCTCCTTAGCAGAATTGAAGGAAGGACTCAACTCCATGACCAAGATAGGGATGGTGAATGTATATGTCTCAATTTGTAGGTCTAGACTTATTTCTCCCAGAGCATCTTAGATTATTATGTCTAAGGAGGTTTCTTTCTAAGTTTTTTAGTGAAGGTCAGAGGGATCCTTCCCCATGCTTATTAGAGTCTTTAAGGGACACAAATCGAGGTAGGCACCATTGTTGATGAAGTATGAGGGTATCTTAATGTTTTTGTATATGGGTGTGATTAATAAGGGCCTATTGTGATTTCCCCCAATTGGTATCTCATCCTTGGAGAACAAGATCAGATGTGGTGTTATGATTAATTGGATGGTGGTTTCAAGAGCTTATGGCCTCATGTCTCTAGAGATGTAAGCCCCTTCTAGAGTTTTCATGTCCACTTCTCAGCATGTTGGGGATTGTGCATGGTTTTTGCTAAGGATACTTCTCCTTTTAGTTCGTTGAGGAATTGGATTTTATCTAAGCCTTCAATTCTGATTTCTTTGCAAAACTCGGGTGATGGTTCTAACTTCTTGGTATTGATAAATGGAATGGAGACCTTATCGATCCCCTCTTATGTTGTGCTGGTAGGGACTCCTACATAAGTAGTCACCTTCTTCTTGCCCTTGTCAAGAGGTATATGTACTTCTGGTAAAATGGGGTGTTGGTCTCTCTTTGTTGATACTAGAGAGGATGTTGCGGCTAATACTATAGCCATAGGGCATTGAATTGTAGTTGGTTAAGTCTTTCCTAGGATTGGTGCCTTCAGGACCCAGATCTTCAATACTTTTGGTCGTTTGTTGGCTTTGGTATGCCGAATGGTTGCACTTTCGGCCCTTGATGGCTTCGTGGTATGCCAACCAGCCTTCTGGTGCATACTAGTATTATTGGATTCTTCTTCTCGACCAAGGGGATGATCTGAATACTTTGAGACCAGTTCTTGATTACTTTCTCTAGGGGGAGGATGATCTCTCATGGTGAGTCCTCTAGCAGAAAGATTATAACCACCGTGTTGGAAGATGAAGGCACATCTGGTGGTGATAGTCTTGACCTCATCGGCATCTATAATATTTTGCAAGGTGTGTTTGAGTGTGATGCATGAGTCAGCCTTGTGCCCTTTTGCTAGGTGGAAGTCTCAAAAGGCATTGGCATTGTAGCTTTTTGGTAAGGGATTTGATGGATCCCTTATGGCTGAATACATAAGTGCTTGATATTTGGAAAGATGATGCTAAGAGAAGCACCTAAGGGGATGAAATTCCTCTTTGGCTTAGCAGGTTCTTCTGATGATGGGGCAGTACTCAGTGGCTCATCTTGACGTGTTAGGTTACTCACCATGGGAGGAGTATTTGCGACTACCTACTACATGGGGGTGGAAAGGTGGTGGCGCATACCCATAATAGTTTCTTGGTTTTCATGTGTACTGTGGGGGCATGTACTTAGGTTGATAATTGGGTGGATGTGAGCTTTCTGTTGTTGAGGTACCGAGACTTGGTCCGTCTGAGTTGTCATTGTCTATACTAGAAAAATCTAGATGGTTGGTTGTTGTCGCTTGCCAACTTTGGCGGTAACAAGCACTACCCCTACTGTGGCATTTGCGGACTTCGGCTTGGTCCATTTAGGCTTCTGACTAGTTTTTGTAGAAGAGGATGTTGGCTAGAAAGTAGACACCTATGTTTTGATAGACCCCCCCTCTTGGTGGAACTTTCAATCTGTACCCCTTCTTCTATGAGCTCTGAGAAGGTGTCATACCTCTACAGAGATAATAGGGTTGTAAGGGCTAGAGAGATGTGTCTACTCACCATGTCCAAGGCCTCCTTATCTATGGGTTTTAATTCAAACTAGGCAGCTAGCTCTCTCCATTTCCCACAAACATGGAGAAGCTTTCTTCTACCTTTTGCTACAATGCTTTCATGCCTTCTTTAGTTGGGACCTGGTCTAAATTCAGGCATATTGATTGACAAACTTCTCAGACATCTTGTCCCATGTGGTGATGGAGGTCATGTCCTTCTTATTGTACTAGGCCAATGTGGGACCCATCAAGGTCCGTGCAAAATAATGAATTAGTACTTTATCGACCTCCACCATATTTTAGCAATGCATCTTGATGTGGGTCGTGGGATCCCCCTATTTGTAGTACTCATGGAACTCTGGCATGTTGAAGTTGTCAGGAATCTTTGCATTTGGGAAGTGACAAAAGTCACTGAACGTCTTTCCACTATCTTTCCTTCCCTCTAGTTGTTTGGTCTTTTGCAAGATCTCGAGTACCAAGGGGGATGTAGTGTGGATTCTTGCATGGAAGCTTCCTAGAGTGTGCCCCCACTTGTATCACTAGTGATCTGATTATTGTTGACAGCACCATATACACAGGTGGTGGGAATCCATGTCATCCTCCTACATATGGGTTGTACCACAAGTGGGGTTCTGGATGTAGAGAGTGTAGGCTGGGGACGGGTCCTTGGTTCTTCAGATTTTGTACTTGAATCTTTGCAACCGTGTTGGCCTTCTCAACCCCTGGGTATCTTCCTTGATGGATGTGGCTTCTTCTTCTTTCTTTTTCCTTTAACTTCTCCTTCAAGATTCAAGACAGATGTTGTCTCCTCCTGAACTACTAGGATTTCCCAAATGTTCTCAAATAGTGGACTGTGATAGGGCCCTAGCTGGAATAGCTCCTGTTGAGGTGGGTGGGAACCCCACATACCATAGGATAAGAACAGTGATGCTAATCCGGCATGGGTTTCTCCTTGAGTTGTGAACCTCAGGTACTGTAATCCTCCCACATATCTAGAGCTTGGTCATGGCGTGAAGGGCACACTAGATAGTTGTTCAGTAGGAGGAAATTCCTACAAGGCTAACATATCAGGTACTAATGCAGATTCTTTGTGATTCTCCACTTCTTCAGGTTTGTCTTGCTTATTGTGGGAAGCATTCCCCTTGAGACATCATCAAATTGACAATCTGCACTACTATTCCTGACCATTAGGGTTGTTTGTTGGCAAGACCGAGTGAAGTACAAGCTTCTTTCTCTTCTTGTGATGACCTAAAAATCACATTAGTGGGATTCAAAAGTAGGGTGTAACACTATATAAATAAGTACCTTGTGTTTGATGACAAGTCTTGCCACACACATTATATCTGGTAAGAAATAAAGATTTCCCTTATATTTCTTGTGACCTTCTCACAAAGGAAGAAACATGTGATGCCTTTCTGTAGATTTTGTAGATTTTTCTTGTTTTTAGAGGATTGTTCTTGACTATATCCTGGGTGAGGTAAGGGAAGGTATCCCCCTTTGCATAAGATGAGCTTGCCAATGCCATGGCAGAAAAAAGAAAGATGGTGGATGTAATGCTCCTCGGAGGAGCATTTCAAGAGAATCGTTCTAAAGAGAATGGAAGGTGGGTATCTGAGTGGTTGGTTAAGATTAAGCTTGCCCTTAGTGGGCTAGTGATAATGCTCAATCAATTACTTTTAATCCATAGGGTGTCCTCATACTACGAGGTTACCGAACTGAAACCCTTGGCACCATCCATGACACCCTAGTTTCATCCGAGTTTGAGAAGTTTCTCCCATGTGTTCCTGTCCCTTGGATGTAATGAATGGTCAGTAAGGAGGAATCCTCGGCTTGGATTATCCTCATCTATAGAGGTGAGTAGAAGATTGTGGTCTAGTTTTAGGGCATTGTCCAGTACTATGAATGCGGGTATGAAAGAACAAAGATGGTTTAGTTTAGGGCCATAGTCCAACATTGTAGATGTGAGCTTGCTAGGAGCTAAATGGTCCAGTTTTATGCCACAGTCCAGGACCTAGGGTAGGAAGATGAAGTGTGTACTTGGGCCAATTTTAGGTCATTGTACATGACCCAAAATGTTAGAAAGGTGAAGTTTGGATTAGTTTAAGGTCATAGTGCAAGACCATTGGGGGGGAGTCAACATAGGAAGGTAACTTTTTACTTAACGTGGAGGAAATCCCACTTGCCTAGGCTTTGCGGGTAGAACCCCCCCCCCCTTCAGCAAGGGAATCTTGATTTTTGAGAGGTGCAAACTCTCTCAGAAGATATGTCATATCAAAAAGAGTTGAACCTATCGAAGTGATTATCAAACTATGACGAGAAAGATTGTTCATCGAGCCTACTAGTCTCAAAAGAATTGTTTGATTGTTTATCTTTGGGAGAATATTTCTTGGATTTGGAATTGTTAACATTTTGAAAAAATATTGTTTGAATTTAAGGTTGTTAATCTTTTGGAAAAATATTATGTATTGTTAAACTTTTAAAAGATTGTTTGAATTTGAGATAATTAATCTTTTGGAAAAAGATTGTTTGATTTTGTCAATATTTTGAATGATTGTTTGATTCTTTGAGTTTTTTATCTTTTGAAAAAAAAATGGAATTGTAAATCTTTTGAAAAAAGAATGTTTCAATTTGTTAATCTTTCGAAAGAATGTTTGAATTTGATATTATTAATCTTTGAAAAAAGATTGTTTGAGTTCTCAATATTTTGAAAGATTTTTTTTTTTGAATTTAGGATTGTTAATATTTTGAAAAATATTGTTTGAATTGTTAATTATTTGAAAGGTATTTTTAATTTCATATTGTTAATATTTTAAAAAAAAAGATTGTTTGAACATGCACACAAAAAGGGTTAGCAACCATCCCAAACATTTTTTAACAATATGTGTAGGAAGCAAATGTGCCTCTTTTTTAGCCCACGAGTTTAGATCAATCATTAAGCACTCACTCAAGCATGACTTGTATAGTAGAAGTGGGTCCTAATCTTCTCTATGGGTAGATGGAAGTCATTAAGAAGTAACCCAGGTTCATCGAATAAGGGTACTACTCTCAATATACCTTGTGACTACATCATCCTTAATCAGTCGTGAGTTCTAGGAGAGTGGGATGATTTCAAGGCCTTTGGACATCTAGCTTAATGCTTCTCTAGTACCTCTACTGACATATTGGATCACTTCCAGGGATCTAGAAAATGGTTGGCAGTCATTCCATGATGTGTGGGTTTGCATGTGTGTGAAGTGCATGTGATGAGTTTTAATGTTTTCATAAGAAAACCCATAAATCACGAGAGTCTGAGATATGTAAATAAATAAACAATAGAAGCATATTCAGAGAAAAATTGGGTTTCCTTTCGATCTTAGATTAGCTATTAACCTTTTATTTTTTTTCTTTTTCTTTTAATTTTTAATGATGGAAGCAAACATCAACCCCTAAATGGGAAGCATTGATATCCTAAATCAACAGGAGGTAGAGACACCGAGAGAAAACTAAAAATACAAAAAAGAACACAATGAGATTAGGATCTCCAAAATAGAACAGAGATGGAGAGGTGAAGTAGGGCCCACGAATTGCCAAGATCTATGAGCCAGGGGCTGATGGATCAAATGGGTGATCCACCCTACTCCCAGACCAAAACAGACAGAGGAAAATGATAGAATGACAAAAAAGAGAAAAAATGAACCATCCTGAAGATGCTCAATCTTCATGACAAGATGGTGAGAGTGTGATTTAAATCATCTTGGCTACCTACAATGGAGTTGCCAGTCTATTGTAGCCAGTCTAGAAAGAGGAAAAAGAGAGATATTTAGAGAATAATCTACCCTTTTTGGTGATGAAATGTCACATGGAACTAAATTGGGGTGTTCAGAGTTGTCACCAAGTTTTATATGAAAAATGAGGAAAAACAAACTAAATCATCAAAGTCGTGACATAAATCTAAGTCAAATTTAGAAAAATAAATAGGAAATACAAAATGAAATCCAAAGACCAGATTCAGTGATTTAGTTATGAGTGGGGAAGTATTAGAACCCCTATCTCGCCTGATAAACTGATCTCAAGACACCATCTCATTACTGTAAAATAGAGTGATTCAAGACGGTTGAGTTAATGTAAGAAATAATAAGAAAGCATTTCTTTGGAGGTAGAGACCCCCAAAGAAAACTAAAAATACAAAAAAGAACACAATGAGATTAGAATCTCCAAACTTTACAGAGATGGAGAGGTAGAGTAGGGCCCACAGATCACTAAGATCCATGAGCCAGGGGCTGGCAGATCAGAGACATGAGCCACCCTACTCCCAGACCAAAATAGATAGAGGAAAATGATAGGATGACAAAAAAGAGAAAAAAATGAAGGGTCCTGGAGATACTCAATCTTCATAACAAGATGGTGAGAGTGTGATTTAAATCATCTTGGCTATCTAGAACGGAGTTGCCAGTCTATTGCACCCAGTCTAGAAAGAGGAAAAAGAGAGATATTCAAAGAATACTCTACCCTTTCTGGTGATGAAATGTCACATGGAACTAAATTGGGGTGTTCAAAGTCGTCACCAAGTTTTATATGAAAAATGAGGAAAAAAACTAAATCATTGAACCCATGATGTAAATCCGAGTCAGATTTAGAAAAATAAATAGGAAATACAAAAATGAAATCCAAAGACCAGATTCAGTGATTTAGTTATGAGTGGGGAAGTATTAGCACTTCTATCTCGCCTGATAAACCGATCTCAAAACACCATCTCATTACTGTAAAATAGAGCAATTCAGGACGGTTGAGTTAATGTAAAACATAAGAAAAAAACATTTTTTTGGTGGTTGGAATTTTAGGGATGGAGATGGTAACGTTCGTCCCATCATCACCCTGAAAGTCCTAGTTTTTATGTGGGTTGTGGTCATAATCACCTCAGGACCTCCCATGGAGGAGATCCCTCATTGGTGATTAGGATCAATGTGTAGGATTAGAGGTTATTAGCAGACAAATTCTAATGAAATAGGATCCAATTCCCTTAGATGTAACAATTAATAATAGTAATAACTGCCATGGGTTAGTTACAGTAGTTTAAGAAGATCAGGTGAAACAATAGAACAAATAAGATGCAACAGTTATCAATTAGATATAGAATTTTGCAGATTTAACATTTAGGCACAGAAGTTAGAGCAGTTTACCACTCTATAGATGCTAATAGGGAAGGAGGTTCTAGGGGAAGGATCCTCTGATCCTGAGCAATACAAGAAAGAAAAAAGGGAGGTAGTCAATCCTATGGATTTAGGAGGTTTCAAAAGGGGTTTGTATATGGTGGGTGTAGAGTGGTATTTATAGTATGTGTTTAGGGTTTTGGGGTCATGGAAAAACTTTTTAGAGAGGCAGTAGATCATCACTATGCGCCACACTATGGGGCATGCAGATTGAGACAATTCTCCACATGGTACAAGGCAGGTGGTTCAGATTCTTTGGGTGTTTCGGGTGATTATAAAGCAATGTTCCAACTTCCAAATAATTTCAAGAACTATCTAGAGAAAATTAGAGAAAACTTGCACGAAAATATAACTCGAGATTATCTCTTGAATTTTTTTGGAAAATAGTTGCAAAATAGAAATATTGTATTTCAGCTAATTCAACTAGAAAATTTATTGAACACAACTTGCACTTTCAATCAAACAAGAAGTTTTTCTTACAAAAGCCTTAAACTGGGTGAAAATAGGTGGAAACGGGTGGATTAAAGATGTGGAAAATATGGTAAAATGTAAAAAGAACACATGGAAATTGAGTGGAATGTGGAATGGAATCGATCATTAAGTAGAGAAATTGTATTGCTCATGAATTTCTACTGAGTGAGAAAAAATTGGGTGTCAACAAAGGGATTCTATGGTCATGGAAAAACTGATCACTATACAGGTTTTAGGTGTTCTCCAACCCATTCCTTTTACTTTGGTGGCAATGAAATGTGGATAAACACCAATCTTTGCTTGTGCAGTTTTGAACGTCACTATCAATGTAATTAGGAACCTACCAGTCACAACATAAGGATGCATTAGCAAATTGTAGTTCAAAATCAAACATATGATTAGAATGGTTCCTAAACATAAATATGATCATTACCCTAAAATTAGGCGACCAAAATGCCTGATAGGTCGATCATACAATAGAGTAATTGATTTTTGATTGGTTAATTGAGATTTTTACTGGATACATGTGATCAGTCGATTAGGCCAACTGATCGAGCGATCACAATGTTACAAGAATAGTTTGAAATTGGAAATAAAGTCATATCTAGATCTAGACTTTATGATCATGCAATCATCTAATGTGGTCGAGTGATCAGGATTTGTGATCGGTCAATCACAAGACATGATCAGTCAAACATAAATGTAGTCTAAATTTCTAGAATTATTCTACTTTTAAGATTATTATTAGGAAATTGATCTGAATTAGGTATTTTAAAACTCATGACTCTCCTATATTAAGGAGGCACGTCCAAAAGGGTGAGTCACAACTCTCGAGACAACTTGTGAGACAAGTTGGCCTTCAAAATCCTCTCTCTTGAACAAAAAATCACACTAAGGATTGCTACCCAAGATAGTAGAAGAATGGGAGTTTTGGGATGACTAGCACGTAGAAAACTCATATTCATGTTTGGCTTGGTGACCAAGGTGGTGATCCACGTTCTCCCTCATCTCCATGGAAAAAATAGAGGCAAAGCCGCATGTGTTGAGGCTCTAGGATAACATATTCTACAAGATGACAACAAAATGTTTCTTGGTGAACAATTTGGATCTATCAATATTCTATTTAGACTTTTTTATGTTGTTTTAGATGTAGAGATCTAGAGGATTGAGTTCTTCACCGACATAAGACATGTCTACTTATTGGACAAGTAGTATGTGTAAAGATATCACCTTTATCCCTTCTTATATATTTTATTCACTGATGTCTTACAACCAGAAGGATCTAATGACTTGGGTAGAAAGGGAAGAAATTTTCATTATTCCATTGTGCCCCCTTTCTTAAAACCCTACACTATTGATCACTTAAAAATTGAAGGAGGATTTAATGTAAAAGCAAGTTAAATTTTTTATTTTTGGTATTGAACAACATATGCATATTTGGAGGGCATTTGTTCTATACTTTTGTGTACTACTAATTTAATAAAATGTGGCTAAGGGATGACACTTGCCCAACCTTTACCTACTTGGTTTTTCCAATAGTCACATGTCATTGATAGGTTAAACCATATCTTTTAATTTTCATTAATAGCATTCTATATATATAGTTACCCACACTATAAATGGTACGATTATGGAAATAGCAAACAATATAAAAGTAAGTAAATGTTACGTTCAACTGTACTTCATATGATATTACATAACTTAATAGCAGATACTATCCAAAGCAAGTTTGTAACAATAAAAAAGTTATATTTCTTCAAGGAGAAGACCCAGTGTTCTTTTGAGGAACTTTTTTCCTTACTAAGATTATATTTTAAAGATATTTGATGTACAATAAGCTATTAATCCAGTTGCTAGAGTGAAATAATAACTAATTTTAAGGGGTAATCAATGGTTTCACTTGTTTGGCCTTTTCTTTTTCATAAATTTCATATTGAAGACATTAAATATTTAACTTAAATCACTGAAGGGTAATCTAGTAAGCAGGATTAGATAAGAGCTCTCTTTTTTTCTAATTATGGAGGTGGTTCAATCATATTCATCTTGTACCACAAAGTAGGCTAAACATTAGAAAAACAAAGAGACAACCATCTCAACATAAACCAGACCTTCAAGAGAAACCACTCATCAGCTCCCAATGAGAAACTCACTTAGATGAAACATCACTATCTTCCAAGAAAAAAGAGATAGCCACCTCCCCAACACTATCCTTCTAAAAACCATCACCAACACGAGACTCACATCACCATATATCCATAGGCTCACCAAAACAAGCAACAAAAATAGCCAAAGTGAGCGGAAAACAAGGCACAACCAATCCAATGCAACAAACCAAGCCATCCACCCAACTCATCATCAACTAAACAATGCCAAAACCCAAGACAACTTCTGTAGGCCCAAACACTAACAAAAAAAGAGAGGAAATGAGATTAGAAATCATAAGTGGTGCACAACTCAGAAGTTGAACCTCAAATTTTTGTCCTCTCCCTTCACTTCTCGTACAATCAAAGAAATTCTCATAGTCAGTGCCAACATCGTCATACATGTAGTCTTGCTCCTCTCATGTTCCCCTAGACCTATCTCTGTGGTGTTCCCATGTATCCCTAAGAACCTTTGTCCTTCCTCAGTTTGAGATGCGGGAAGGACGGCGTGATGGTGGACGGGAAAGAGAGGGGGCATGAGAGTCGATGAAATACTCCAACCTCTGATGAGGAAGGATGCATCGATGCCCCTCATGATCTATCATTGGAAGTGGAGAAGGAGGTTCCACAAGGATAGGGATTCCACTAGGTTCAGTAATCACTGTTGTATCCGACCCCTTTGACATAGGTAGGTTGTGACTAAGGAAGGGGACGATGGACATGCCAAAACCACAACCGGACCTGCAAGGACAACCCAAATCTAAATAGGATAGGGTCGGTTGTGGTATCATTTCATATAACTACATTCAACAAAGTCACCGAGAAGCGAAGATCTTTGTATTGGATCCCAAGCATAAGAGGAATATCATCTGTATAGACCTCTAAGAGCACGAGGTGACCTGACGTCATCCTTGAAGGGTGCTTCCATCTCAGGAAAGACCTCATTCTTCCAAAAGCATCAAGCATCTATGAAATAGATCCTTCATCCCTACTAGATAAATGGGACCTCATCCATCCAATACCACACAAGCTCCCTACAAGACTCGAACTTGGCAATGGTCGTTGACTTGACCATAATCTCTTTGTCATGTAGATAAGGTCTCATATCCTCAAGCACTTTGGCAATGTCAGCTACCATCAGGAAGAACACCAGGGCCTAGGTGTCTAAAAGATGCTCAATTCCATGTGAATATGGCCAAACACTCGATAGGAGGCAGCTAGACTCCTCCCACTTTGTGTTGAAATGCCACACAACAACCACAAATCTCTTCAGCTCCACCTCTGCACGAGATATGGCCTCATGGTTATCATCAAGGCACCCAAAAGACATTCTTGCAGGGAGTCTTTCTGAGGAAGGGGATCGAATCCTCCCACTTTGCGTTGAAATGCCACACAACAACCACAGATCTCTTCAGCTCCACCTCTGCGTGAGATATGGCCTCATGGTTATCATCAAGGCTCCCAAAAGACATTCTTGCAGGGAGTCTTTCCGGGGAAGGGGATCGAACTCGTCTCTTGTTATGAAACAAGGAGGCATGAAAAGCCTCTGCCAAGTGTCGTGGACACTGACATCAGTAATAGATGTGAGGAACATGGCATTGAGCTTTCCAGTGGCCATGTTGTAGGCAGAGGTAGCATGTGTTCTTCAGAATAGGAAAGAAAGGATGGGTTCTAGCCGTGTATCTCGGGGGGGGGGGGGGGGGGGCTCTAAGGGCTTGTGGGAGGAGGAGATCATGGTTGAGTCTCCACCACCACCTGTGGTATGACCTCCTCACACACCTCCATATGTGCATCGAATCGGGTATCAACCATCATCTGGTCCTCCGGAGGTGCAAGAACATCCCCCATAGTAGGAAGCAATGCATCTTGTGCCTGCTCCGGTAGAGGGATGGATAAAGAGGGAGTCACTATACCAGTGCCATTATTGGTGGGAGCATCAGCGGCAACCAGGTCATCAAGCTTCAATGTAGTCATTATTAGAAGGACAACCGATGTTATGGGAACATCAAACAGGTTGGACAAATCCTCCAAAGTATCCTTTGGATTGACTCTAGCAGCAGCCCGGGCAAGCCTCCTCACTACAACAACTCGACGCATAGCACGAACACGTCCTCCATAACAGGCGAGTTGGGAGGGGGAAAGTGTGGAAGCCCCACCACCCGACTAAGGGCATTCATCGACAAAACTAACAACCCCGAAAGATGCATCTGAGGTCCCTCGTTTCCAGAAAAGGGGTGAAGGAAAAGAGTGAAAGGGCTAGAAAGTAAGGGGAAAGGGACGTGGGTAGCAGGAGAAGGTTGGGATGACAGAACCACCAGGAGGAGAAGGTTGGGAGGATGGAACCACTAGGATCGGGGCTCAGGACGGTGGCACCACCACCAGGGAAACAGTATTTGCCCATCCCCGTTGTGAGTCTTCCCATTTTTTAAACTAATAAATTCATATTTCTTTTTGAGTCGAAAAACCATGTAAGAGCTCTCTTGTTGTCATATTTATATTTTTATGAGAATTAACTAGTTATATGAAACTAGGTGTGTGGTAAAAGAAGACTATGTGCATCCATACTATAATTGACATGTTTTGTCTTTGATTAATAAGTAAAAGGATGCATATTGATAGACAGACAAATCAACTAAACATGTTTGAGTATTGAGTTTTTTTACAAGACTTTCAATAACATACGGAATCCCATCTAGATTTGGGTTAAAAGCCCACAATGACTCATTGAACTCAAAATTTTTAGTTTTTTTGTTGATTCAAACTAAATTCTATGATATATAAGACTAACCTAGTTAATAAAATTAGATTAGTAATACAAAGGTCCAAGAAGAAATATGCACACATGTAGTATGTTTTCTTTTAATTTATTTGCATTTAAATTTAGTTTGTGAAATTAATTTTATAGATTATTAAATTACAAGTATTAGTTTCTTTCAATGATTTTTTTACCCTTAAAGAGAACAGTATAAAATACTTGACAAGTTCAATCGTGATTTTGGTCAAGTTTTTTCAATTCAAGCCAACTCCATATCTCACCCATTTCCTTAGGATTGTAGATGGACAAAGAAGGGTGAGCACATGTCTACACATAGCTTTTACCTTTTTAAATTACAAGTATTGGGTAGGATAATTACCCTTCCATAAAAATGTTTATTCAAACTTTAGCCACACGTGTTTATCTATAGGATAAAAATAGGTAAACAAACAAACATATTGGTTATTGATTATTCTCAACAATTATTTTCTATCGTATAACGTACTCTATACACTAGGCAATGTCTTAATTTAACTTGAAACAATAATAAGTACGAATTTTGTCATATAGATGCTAAACATGAATACCTAACACAACATCTATTTTAAAATCCAACTGCATGTTTTTTGGTTTACGACTTTTTTTGGAAAAAAAATGTGTTGTTCTTCTAAGTATCTTAATATAAAATATTTATATTAGCTACCCAATTGTCAAATAGACTTCATAGATTCAGAAGGTAACCATGGTTTTTTTTATAACAGAAGGTAACCATAGTTAAGCAAGTAGTTTGGGGTGGTAATTTTTATTGACTTTTTCTAGTAGGTCATTGATATACAAAATACATTCTACACTCAGAAATGTAACATGACTAACGGTTGAATGACGGTCATGTTTGGATTTATATTTATATCTATAGTAATGTGTTCAATAATGAGTGTTATTGTATAGTAATAGTATAGGAATGTGTCCATATACACACACTCTCTCTCTAGCGGGCCTCCCTTCCATCTCTAGAAGAAGATTAGGTCATGCCCATGTTTGTTGGTGGCCAAGGTGGGGCGGGCTCCTCTGTCTCATCATCCATCGGTCACCCTTCTTCTGGTTACTAATCTTATCCCACGATGGATATTGCAATCCATAGAGACTGGGTTTCCACCTTGGCAAATCCCATGTCAGTTGACTGGAATTTCAAACTTGTAGAGGTTGTTAGAGATCATAAAGTGCCTTCCTTTATGGCTGCTGGTGATTTTCTGTAAATGAAGATCCCTCCCCCAATCATTGAGGTGATGGATGATTCCCACAAACACTCCATCATCCTTTAGATTATCAAGAAGAAATCCTACATGGAGCAGTTGTATGGGTGGATGATCAGATCTTGGGGACATAAATTAGAGTTGCAATCCTCGCAACATGGATACTTGGTTCTTTGCCCAACAACTAGTTCTTACTCAGAAATGGTCTCTTGAAACTAATATCCAGCGTAAGTCACTTACATCTTCTCCTGTGTGAGTGACTCCCGAGAACATTGGTCGACATCGGACTAGGTGTGTTATCACCATCATCAGTTATGGAATTGGAAACACCCAAAGTTTCTACTTCCTCACCATGGATAAGTTCTTGAGTGTTGCCCATGTTTTTGTGGAGCTCAATGCGAATAAGAAACCACTTGTTGTGGTTATGCTTGAATGCCCGATGGTAAAGAATTAGATATCAAGGTCCTTTATGATGCCTTACTTGAGGATATGATATGTGTCTGGTCTTTGGGCATTTGCCTGGCCACTACCATGGGGAGAGTTGAGTGCATTTGGAACCTCCTTTGGTGAGGGATGGGAGAGTAGTAGAAGGCCCATAGGTAGACAAAACAAATAGGACAATAGGCGTTCGATGTCAGCTTCCCTGAAGGTTGTTAAGATGACCTTGACTATTGATGTTGTGACCACATCAGTGGTGACGAAGGACTCCTACCTCCCCTACCACTCCTGGAGCCTCCACCTCCACTCAGGCACCTCCATCACCACCACCCCACCCTGAATGTGCCTCTTTTTCTTATCCAATGAAGACCTCATAGGATACATGATTCATCAACGGGCATACAACCTTCAGGTTTAGGATCATTTTCATCAAGACCCCTACCAGATCATTTCTCACATGAACCTATCCTTCAGTCATCCCTACCCTACCTACTAGGCGTACCTCAGCACTGATTATGCCTCTTATGCATACAGTCATTTCTACCTTTAACCCCCACCTCATGTTGCTTCTGCCGCAACCCATGTTATTGATGGTGAACCTGCCCTTGCCCCTGGTGCTCTTCCTCTACTCACTCTTCCTTATGGCCCCACTGCCACTCTACTCACTGGTTATGATGGAGCTGGTCTTCCTACTTTTCTGCAATCAAATGCATTACATGCATGTGGCATATCATGGGATGAGCAGAATGCTTCACTACTACAGAAATGGCTTATAAAGTCACTTTTCAAGGTGTCGGTTGTATACATAAACAGACACCTAAACTCTACAGTGTCGGTTTATAACATAAACCGACATACAATCTGTGAAGGATGACCAGACACGGGTACCGCTTTTATTAAGTGTCGGTTAATTAATAAAAAACTGACACCTAAAATCAACCGCCAAAACCAAAATTCCAGCAAAAAAATTACCTCCAAAATTTGACATATGTCGTCGGTTCATAAATAAATAACCGACGACTAAAGGGTATTCGCGAGACAGGAATAGGTGTCGATTGACCTTTAGTTAAAAACTGACGACTATAATCTAGTATAGGTGCCGGTTTTTGGAATAGAACTGACACAGTTGGTTTATTTGTCAGTTTATTAGAATAACCGACGCTTATTGTCAACTTAATAGCTTGCGCTGGTGCGAGCGACTCTTCCCCTAGCCTTTCCCTATTTCATTCCCGATTTCCTAATTAGGTCTGGCGATTTTCTTGCTCGTCGCCGCTCAGTGCTGCCGCCGCATTGCTGCTGTCCTCTCGTCGCCGCCGTCGGTCGTTGCCCGCCGCCGATCGTTGCCTGTCCTCTCGTCACCACCGCCGGTAGAAGAAGCTACGGTGCTCTCCTCGTCACCGCCGCCCCCGCCAGTAGAAGTAGCTTTTCTCCTCCGCCAGCTTCCTGCAAGGTAACCCATAAAAGCTTCACCGCCTTTTCTGTCCTCCACCTTGCTTTTCTCTGCCGCCGCCGACCTGGAACTCACCCAGGCGGTGCCTAAGTAGGTGCCAGGGCACGCCTAGGGTCCCAAGCCCAGGTGCCCTGCCTAGATAGGCCTCTGCGCGGATGCTTGGGCGGTGCTAGGGCACGTCTAGGCTACTGCTGGGGTTTGGATTTATCTATTGGATGCCCAAAACATGCACTGATTTCACCAAGTCACCCCAAAAGCCATGAAAAATATTCTGATTGTGTTTATTTATTAACTGATTTCACCAAGCTAGTGGAATTTTTTTTTAAGTTATTTACTGATTGTGTTTATTTAATTATGTACTGATACATATGTGTTATACCAATCTGATAGTCCATGATAGAACAAAGCATAATGATGTTGACTGCAACTTTGTGCGTCATGCTATTCTGAATTAAGTGTATATTTACTTCATAATTGAATGTTTAAGTAAGTTATAGATATCTTGATGATGAAATGTAATGCACACATGTGACATGCTTGGAATGTAAATGATGAACTGTAATGCACACATGTTTAACTTGTTTTATTGTTGAGTATATTGAGAATCCTAATCACCCTTCTTGCTTAATGATGAACTGTAATGCACACATGTGACATGCTTGGAATGTAAATGATGAACTTTTCCCTAAATTGCCAATCATGCTTTTAAAGACATCAATGATCACCCTAACTTGAAGAACTAGGATTTTAGGTATAAGAATGACAACACATTATTTGTTGGCCTAGAAATTCGTCCAAGATTTACTCATTAGGAGTAAATCTTGGATAGTCCCCGGTTTGGGATTGTTCTTGAACACCTAATCTTGCTTAGGATGTAAGTGTATAATGTGTATTGGGCTTTCAAGAAACTTTCGGCATCATTTCCCCATTTGTTCTGTAAGTACATATGTACTTGGAGAACAGCGGAGAAATGCTGCCGAAATTTTCTTGAAAACCCAATACACATTATACACTTACTAGTGAGATTAGGTGTTCAAGGATGGGATAGGTGGTACATGTACATTTATTATATATAAGAATGACATCACATGTATTTGTTAACCCTAGACCCTAATCTTGTTGTAATATATACTTGTTTTCTCTTTGATCATAGAGCTTTACAATTTTGTTGTGATATATACTTTGTTGTAATAATGTGAACTTTACAATGTGAGCTTTACAATTTGAATTACTTTACAATGTGAACTTTACAATTTGAATGTGAATTTGCAGATGGCTGACCATTCTCCTGATGACTGTGTTGATGATTACCGTGAGGGTGAGGACATCAATGTGCCGCCTCACAATGTAAGTTTTAAAAATATATCATATATTTATATCTATATGTCCATTTATAGTTATATCTTGTAAATGTGATTATTTTGTCAAATTTTAGGTTGATGATGCACAGGTACCATCTGAAGCACTTGATGCACTTGATCAACAGCACCAAAAAGTTGACAAGAGAAGGGGCATCACTATGATGAAGAAGTTAATTGCGCAAAAGGGCAATGGACCCAAACTTGTTGTGGATTTTGATAATGCAGGAAATGCATGTGGTGTGAACCGCAATTCATTTATTTCATATCTTGGGTTTGTTACTCGTAGTCGTTGCGGTTGTCGCTTAGATTCTTGGCATAATGTTTCTAAGGAGAAGAAAGACTTAATATGGAGGGATTTATGCATGAGTTATTATTAATTTGCAATTCTATTTTGTAGATTACTAAATTTTTGGATACTAGTTAATAGCAATTCTATTTTGCAGAGTATATTTGAATTGGATGAAAAGTTGCATCGTAAATGCGTGATGCAACGCTGTGGGAGAGTCCTAAGGAACTATAGGACAAATCTCACCCGAGAATACATAAAAGAAGCTGACAAGAGGAAGAAGATAGCCACTGAACAGTGGAACTTCCTGGACAAATAAGAATGGGACGCATTTGTCGCTTCAAGACAAACTGATGAATTCAAGGTATTAGGCGTCAGTCTCAATCTCATTCATTAATATATGTTGTATTCACCTATTCAAGGTTAACATTTAGTGTTACTAACCAAATCATTAATGTGCATACTAACTAGGCCCTCAGTGAGGCACAAAGATCAAGGCGTGCACTGAATGTGCATGACCACACAATGGGTCCAAAGGGGTATGCAGGCATTCACCAAATACTACAGTCTGAGGCTACTACTCAGTCTGCTGCTACCTAGGAGTCCTCTACCATAGGTAGCACCCCTCTGCCTCGCCATGATGTCTGGATAGCTGGGAGGCAAAATAAGAAGGGAGAAATAATAAAGGTCGCAACTGCTGAGGTGGCTGCAAAAATGGTAAAATACAACTATTACAGCAATAATTCGAATATTGATTATGTGTGATGTTTACTTAATTACAAATTTTTGTTTTGGTGATTAGTGGGAGCTGCACGAGCTCAGGAAACAAGGCAAGTTCATCCCTGAGGGCACAAGGGACGAATTGATAGTTGCTCTGGGTAACCCAGAGCATCCTGGACGTGTTAGGGCTGCAGGCGCTGGTGTGGGCATCAAAGCTTTTTTTGGGCCATCCCAGCACAAACATGTCCCAAAAGCGGGACTTTCACAAGAGGAGGTAACATATTCTTTCTTTATAATGTTACTGTAAAAGAGAATTCAATAATTAGAAGCTAACGTTTCTTTTATCCATGTATAGGTAGATAAGCTAGTTGATAGGAAACTAGAAGAAGCAATGAAAAAGTGGCAGGCATCTCAGACTGCCACTTACCAGATAGTACCTACTGCAGGCTCTACTCCTCCTACTCCTACTGCAGAGGTTGGGAGTAATCCTGTAGAACCACCACCTAGCACATCCGTTGTAAGTATTTTTATGACATAGTAACTAGTTTTTTAATTCAAGATGATATGTATATATGAAATTGTAGTCGTTTCAAAAAAAGATGATATGTATATATGTATATAACATTCTTTACACAAACATTTGTAGGGGTTGAAGCCATGCCGTTTAAAAAGTAAAGAATTTGTCGTTGCAGAGGCATCGGCTTACCCATCCCTACCAGGGGAAACGTGTCACGGGTCTCCAGTACCAGCTGGTTGGATTCGTGTGAGCCCGATACATATATTCTCCCAATGGATGGATCTTCCATTGCCATATGCCCACCCAGATTGTGAAACGCTTGGTGAGGCAGTAGGCGGAGTGATATTGTGGCTAAAAGCGGATGTCCTCTTTACTGAAAAGGTATGGTAAATTTACATTACGTTCAATTGTTAGTGTGTGTATATGATGGCAGTTGATCTGAAATTATATATATATACAGGTTAAAAAGAAGACACCCACAACATCTAGGCCTCCACTTCCACCTCCTACATTACCTAGTTGGGTTCCACAGGACCTACCTATCCTGTTATGTCCTAACTGTAGGGGTATGTCAATATGGTTAGGCGAACATGATATAAACTCCCCTATAACTGTTTCTTCTGATTCAGATTCTATAGGTCAGTCATACGAAACAAAACTATTTATAAAAGATATTTTGGAGTTGTTTCGATATGATTGGCTAAATACATTTGTGATAGAGCTATGGATAAGGTGAGATATTCTTTATACATCCATATACCTTGTGTATGATCTGGTGATCTGGTTTCTTATTTATTAATGCATGCGTAATTAATACATATTTTGTAGCTACTTAGACAACATATGTGCAGATTTTGGATTCGAACATGTAGGGTTTTTTATTCCATCTTTGATTAGTCTAGTAGCTAAGGACCCTACGTCGGTTCAAAAATACTGCTGTGAGGCTTTTTCAAATTTTGCTGTAAATAAGAAGACGGTGATAATGGCTCCATTCAATGTAGAGTAAGTTTACTTTGCTTATTATAATTTGGACTTAAGAAAATTACATTTTTATTGTGGATTTTGAGTTATTAATTTTTAACTTGTTTTCCTCTAGGGGTAGGCATTGGGAGTTACTGGTTATTGCCCCCGAGACGTTCACTGTGTATTATATAGATCCTAAGGGGAGTAAATTGAATACAAGATTTGGACACATAATGAAAATGGCATTATTCCGGTGAGAAATATTTCATTTTCATATCCGTTAACATATGTTATTACATTACTATTTAATTGCAATGTTATGTGTTACATTAACATGTAGGAGTTTTGAGGAGTTCAAAAAGGCTGGAGGAAAGGTCCCCATGAAAAAGAACCAGCCAATAATTTGGAAGAACGTGAAAGTAAGTTCCCGACTGCAATATATGGATATATTATTTATGTGAACAATGCTTAATTAGTTGTATTTTTTAATATTTTGTATGTTTGAATTTATAGTGTGCTACACAAGACAACGGATGGGCATGTGGATATTATGTCATGTGATATATGCACATGATTATCAAACATGCCGCACTGGATATCGAGTGTATTGCTCAGGTATTATATAGTCGCATTAGATAATATGATCGAAATATATCAATCTTATTTATAGCTCATTAATTATATATACATCATTCTCTTTACAGGTGTTTAAAGCTGACCCCATTACAGGAGAGGCCTTACCAGATGAAAATGCTCCCTATACAATGGGAGAATTAAATGAAGTAAGAGAAGAATGGGCAACAGCCATACAAATAGTGGGGGCTTTAAAATATAATTGGGATCCTGATAGCGAATAATGACTAAACAATGATATTTTGTAAATGAATTTCTGAATTATAATATATGTGTGAATGTTTCTACATGTCTGGATGTTTCTACATGTGTCTGAGTGAAAATGAATGAAAGTGTTGGTTGCTATATGAATGTTTCTACATGTGTGAATGTGAATGAATGGAACTACAGATTGCTAGCTACATGAATGTTTTCTAAATGTGTGAAAATAAAATGGAACCGCAGGTTGCATTGCTAAATGCATGTGTGAATATTTTTGTTGTTAATTTTGCAGGTTTGTGGCCTGTTGTCGGCTGATATCAATGGATGTCATAAAACCTGCAGTTCATAACTGAACTGAACAGGTTTCTCATCCTGCGACCAGCCACAGCAGGTCTGCAGACTGACAAAAAAAACAATAGGCGTCGGTTATTTGTAAAAAACCGACACACAATGTTATAGTGTCGGTTTTATATAAATAACCGACGTCTATTTCTTGTGGCACGAAGATATATGTCGTCAGTTATTTGTAAAAAACCGACATTGATAGTGCCCAAGATGGCGCCCTTTCTGTGGCGTGAAGGGTTTGGGCATCGGTTTCTTATCTAATAACTGACGCCTATAGTCCCATGATGGTGCGTTTTCAGTGGCGCGCGAAGAGTTTGGGCGTCGTTTTTGGAACCGACGCCTAATGGGTGAGCTTTTAGTGTCGCCCACATAGGTGTCGCTTAGAAACCGACACTAAAGGCTTTAAATAACCGACACTAAAGGTAGGTTCTGTAGTAGTGCTTGTTTTCCTGGTCATTCTTTTGGACCTCCTACTGATGAGGAGATTCCAGATCAGGACGTTGAGGTTGAGGATGGTGAGGATACTGAGGATGATGATGGATATGATGATGGTTTTGTTGGTTCTTTTGGTGATGATGGTGAGGTTACTGTTGTTGCTTCTTCTACACAAACTAATGATGACGAGGACTATCAGCCCGAGGACAAGGAAGATGAGTACATAGTTGATGTCATAGATGTCATATATATATATATATATATATATATATATATATATATATATATATTGTATTATACATTTGGGCACTTTGTATCTGAGGCATACTATTTTATCATCTTGTCGTTTCTTGTTGATTTGTAGTTTTATTCTAAGAGGACATGTTTAGTGTTGTAGTCTTAGTCGCATGTACCCTTAACTCTTTGATTGCCTATATCTTATCAGTTTGTGGTATGTTATGCCATATTTTGATTATGGCGCTAGATTGCTTGTTTCTCTCTGTTTTGTATCTGTTTGGTGTGTGCTATATGTGGTTGCTTGTTTAGTTTGTGCCTGTGGAGAAGACCTGTGTTTTTATCTCTTCTAAATCCCTGCCTTTTTGATATAACAAAGGGAGAGAAATGACCTCAGACATGTTGTTTTATTTCTTATATGATCCTTTTGTGGTCAATTATCTGCATATCTTATGATCTGCTAGAGGACCATATAGTATATATATGTGCTATGGTTATTTGTGGAAAGACTAACCATGCAGGAATAGGTAAGCATGAATCAAGGGGGATCAATTAACATTTTTCATTCATGTATCCCCTTGCAATTCACAAGGTAAATGTTTCACTCTCACATCTTTTCTCAAAGGTAAAGGTTTAAATTTCATATCCTTTTCAATATGTTGAGGAATGGTTTGTCATTCTCAAAAAGGGGAAGAATGTTGACCTAAGTGTTACAAATTGTCCATATTTTGATAATGACTCAACCATTCCATTCATATGTATCTAATATGTTTGTTTGAGATTGATTTCAGGTATTAGGTACATGAAAAGGACCAAATCTATCAAGCCCTAGCTTGTTCTAGCTCAAGTCAAAAGCAATGCAAATGCACTTTTATGGAAAACACTTCAAATCATGTTAGATGATTTTTGTAATCATTTGTATTGATGATATCACTTGTAACTAAGATGAAAAAAATCATAACCCTTAATTCAAATGTTTTATCACTCAAACGTCATTTTCCAAAATTCATTATAGGTTGTTAATCGCTCAAGATACAAACTCGATCGATCCCTTGATGGATTTTGAGAATACTTTGGTTTGTTCGAGCTTCCTATAAATAGAACTTGACCGATCCCTGCACTAAGAAAAACTAATTTCAAACGATTGGTCAAGGTTCACATAGGACAAACTCAATTGATGCTTCAAATTGACTTTGTCGCATAATGCAATCGATCGAGTTACCTTTATGAAAACTCGACTGACTGCATTGTACGGAAATGCAGAAAAAGTAATTTTAACTATTGGAGTGTTGCAAAACTCAAAATTATATCCATTACAACACCCCAAATAGTTAGAAAATGTTATTAAGTGTTCCTACCCTCTATTGGACACCCTCAACTATAAATAGGACCTCTTGGAGTTCATTATAAGGTTGTTCCTTCATGCAATTCAAGATCCTTGCTATACTTGAGTACATCTAGTCCACTTGAGCCCCTTTCTCTCTTTTGATTACACTTCATTTCATCTATATGAGTGAGATAGGATCTGTGTGATAGAGATACTACATTATATACTTATAAAGCTCTCAAAGCTTCTCCTTTCCAAACCCCTTTCTTCAAGGTCAAGTCGGTGAAAGCTTCTCCGAGTGAAGGAGAAGGTGCAAGCTTCTTTAAGCTACAGAAGAAGGTGCAAAAAGCTTCTCTGAGTGAAGGAGGAGGACAAGGCTGAAGATATGGGAGTAGAGTGGGTAAATCCTTCAAGGAAAAAGACTCATTGCAAAGAGGGGATCTCCTTGGTGAAGGTGTCCAACTGCTTGCAAGAGTGGGTAAGACCTTGGTGAGGTAGAAGACTCCAACTTCGTATAGGTAAGACCTTGGTTGTAAGGTTGTTGGCTCCCTTGACCTCAAAGGGAAGCTGGGTATCCTTATCTCAAAAAAAGTAGGTCAAATTGTATGTCTTGTAATGAAGTATAAGTATAAGTATATATAGGTTGCAAAATCCTAGGGTTTGACATTTCTAGGTAGTGGACTAATTCTCTCCTAGTTTGGAGAGGAGAATCACTCTAAATAGCTTGTTCAAGTGCTTGTTTCAATCTCTCTCATCCTTTCTATGCATATTTAGATTTCCATCAAATTCACTATTTGCAATTGTGCCTAGTTGAAGTAACTTGAAGATCTAATGAATTTGTGTGCAAGTGTTTTAGCTCTATTCACCCCCCCTCTAGAGCCCTTTAATCCAACAGAAGGTTGCATCAAAGTGCCTTGGAGCTTCTTCTTATGAGAAGAACACAACTAAAGGAAAAAAGGATGTTATGATCTTATTTAAGCGGGTGGTCTTATGTCATCCCAAAAATAATTCAAAAGTTATCCTTAATCTAGAAAATGAGGTCGGTCTTAATCCAGAAAAGGCATTGGTAGTTGTAGTTCATGTTGATATAGAAAAGGTAATAAATTACACATTGAGAAATTATGGTTGACAAGAGATAGGTAGTAGAGCTATGGCATTTGAAGTTAACTCCACTACAAATGTTTTTGTAATTTTTGGTTGTTTATATTGTTCATTTCTTTATTTAATAATTCTATTCTATTATTCTTAAGCTATTCACAATGGACCATCTTGTGTTTAAAATTATGTAAATAAATTATTATCTCTTTTGACCCCCCTTCTAGGGATTCCATCCTTTCACATTTTTCAAAATACTAAATATGTTGGCTCTCCCTATTGCAACATGATTAGTGCGATTTTTCAATAATATGCAAAGACTTTTTGGGTAAAGTATGTACGTCGTGAGCATAAAAGCTACTTTTAGCCACATTCCTAAATAAGGGGTCTTATACACATACTCCCTCTTATACTTAAGGATAAGTTTCCCCTTCACTTGCTTCCCGCTCTACCCAAGCCCCTCATTTCCTATTGTGGTGTTGATTTTTATTTTCCAATAACTAATGGGATGTTTGATACAGAAAAAGTCATACTCTGACCATGTTTATCTCTATATATCCCAAAATCATATTTTCCATGAACTAATAGACATCATGCAATACATGGACTGAAGTTTCTCCTCTCCTTACCACATAACTTATCAAGGTCTCTATACCATTTCCCGTTTGTATGTTTCATACATATCACCATTTATAACCTCAGTCTTGATCAACTACTCCAACTGCACCACCTCCATATATGAATCACTTGCATCCATAATTTTTTCCGAAACATTGCCTTGTATACCCCTGAAAAGAGTGCTTATGGACTTCAATTGGTAGTTTGCACTAACATATGAGCATGCCAAGGTGCTTGTCTCCCAAGGTCACATAATTTGGGATTGTATCAAAGCATCGGCCCAATTATCAATCACAATCTAATGATGAGGAGATGGAAGGATAAGGATAAGAAGATGGAGAGGAAGGAGGAGGAGGATGAGGATGTAAATATGAATATGAAAATGGATATGAAAAAATTGAAAAGTGGATGATTCATGTGTTCCAGATGATGGAGCTCAAGATATTAATGAGTCACTCCCTTGACACTATATCCATATGACAAAGGATGCATATATTAGGTCTAGTAGGCTTGGTATGTACTATTTATTTATGATTATATAATCTCAAAAATATATATATATAAATATATATATATATACATATATATGGAACTTGTATTATAAGCCTATGTACTCTAATTTTTAGTTCTTTCTTTTTTTTGGATAAGGTAAAATATTACTATCTCAACAACAAAGTATAGGGGACACAACAAAATCTCGTATACTAAACAAGTTTTACAAGAGACCCCAACTCCTCAGAGCCATGCTATCTATACCCGCCATGCTCCTCGGGTTAGCTTTGAAGAACCACAAAATGCTATTACTAATTACATCAAAAACTATCATGTTATCCCTTGGTCTCTTACCATGCAGCCTATAGTTCCTCTCACCCCATATATGGAAAATGAGTGAAGTAATGAAGATTCCCCCCAAAAATCTGTTCTTGAGATTATTCCTTGTTCTCTCGATCAGCCATTCCACAGCCTCATCCAAGTTAAGAGGAGCCAAACCACCCCACCCACATTTAAGGCACCCTCTTCTCCACAGATAAGCTGAGAAATCACACTCAAAAAAGATGTGTTTATGCGATTCAGGCGCGTTATAACAAAGGAGGCAAGTGGGATCACAGTTTAACCCCCATTTAATGATTCTGTCCCTTGTGGGCAGTCTACGCATGATCGCCCTATAGGAACCAAAGCTCCATTTCGGGCATCTGGGTTTAATCCAAAACACGTCAAACCACATGACCTGCGGTAGCTGTTTCCTGATCCTCCACGGTTTGCTAATCGGGTCGTTGAACCCATGCTGCTGCTGTAGTTGATAATACGTTCCCATCTCCTTATATATTCTCTTCATCTTGCACCAAACAGACGATTCCCCTATGATGGAATCATCCCCCAACTGCCCATATCTTTCTTTCATCCATCTCGTCCAAGGGGAATCCAAAATGTTTTGGAAACGATCTACTCTCTTTGCAGCAGCTTCCCACGCTATGGAGTTGGGACAGCAGATACCCAGCCCCCCAGCGTACAACGGTTGAGCCAATGTGCTCCAGCTCACCGCATGCGCTCCTCCACCCCATAAGAAACCAGCCATGATACTTCTGAATTTATCAAGAATGAACATCGGCATTTCTGTCTGTCTGCACCAGTAGTTAATCTTCACAGTAAGGACCGTTTTGATGAGAACAATTCTCCCAGCCATCGAGATTCTAAGTCCACTCCACTTTTCGACCAAGCTTCTGAGATTATCAACACACTCCTTAAAGTCCACTCCTCTTCCCCTACCCCCTGATATTGGTATTCCTAAGTATTTGGTAGGAAATCTCCCCAAAGTAATACCAACTGCCTCTTTCAGTCTCCCCCTTCTACTATCACACGATCTAGAGAGGAAGATGTTGGATTTAATAGCATTCATATACAGGTTGGACAGCAGCCCAAATTCCTTCATCAGGCCCTTCACATTCTTGAGATATTTGTAATGTCCTGTTATAAAGAACAGGACATCGTCTGCAAAAATCATGTGTGTTAATACTTTAACTCCCCTTACCTTGAAAGCTTTAATTTGACCATCTCTTTCCGCACTATCACTCAGCTTTGTAAGATTCTCCATAACAATAGTAAATAGAAGTGGGGATAGAGGATCACCCTGGCGCAAGCCATTTGAAGCCCTAAACATCCCATACGGCACCCCATTGATCAACACAGAGTAGGATGTAGTTTGCACACATTGTTTGACCAAATCGATCCATCTTTGTGAAAATCCCAAAGCTATAAGCAAACTCCAGATGGCATCCCATTTCACATGATCGTATGATTTAGATATGTCCGTCTTAATACAAGCTTTACTTGGGGAATTCTTAACTCCAAAATCAACCAGAAACTCCTTGGCTAGCAACGTATTATCTGATATGTACCATCCCTTCACAAAGGCCGCTTGATTTGGGGAAATGAGGTCCGGCAGCAACAGCTTCAATCTAGACGCTATCAATTTAGAAATGATCTTATATATCACATTGCAGCACGCTATCGGTCTAAAGTCTGTGATCTCAGTGGGAGAAGTCTTTTTAGGAATTAATCTAATGAACGCATGATTGGCTTACCTCACCATCCTTCCACCAACCAAGAACCAACGGGTTGCTCTACAAACATCAGCACCAACTGTCTCCCAGTAGTTGTGAAAAAATTTCGCATTAAACCCATCCGGCCCCGGGGCCTTAGAGGCACCAATTGCAAAAACAACCTTCTTTATTTCTTCATCATCAGCTAACTTTAGCAGACTTCTATTCATCTCATCTGTCATTCTATTTTGTAGTTTGGAATCCACTATGTTTCTTTCATTCAGATTATCACAGTTGTAGCTGTCCGAGAAGAAATCAACCGCAATCTTAGCCATTCTATCAACTTCATCAACCAAATTTCCTTCCTCATCAATGAGGTTATGGATGTGGTCCCTCATATCATTTTTCGTAACAGCCGCATGGTAAACCTTTGAGTTAGTATCACCATCTTTAATCCATTTTAACCTACTTCTCTGCCAATAATAAAGTTCCTGAGCCTTCTCTAACTGTGTGAGTCATTTACCAGCTCTGCTTTCCTCCTCCATTTTACTGTTGCAATTGGGGTCCATCCTTAATGCTTCCGCCACTTTTGAAAATTTTGTTCTAGCCTCTTTCACCAGGTTGTCCAAATTGATTAGCTCCTTGGACCAGATCTTCAGTGCTTGCTTCACCCTCTTCAACTTTTCAATGACTACGAACATAGGATTGCCTTGAATGTCCACCTCCCAAGCATTCTTGACCATCTCACAGAAGTTTGGCCACTCCAACCAGTGATTTAAGAATCTGAAAGGCCGATTAGGCATGCTCGTATTTCTCAACTCTATCATCATCCATGCATGATCACTGTTGGGGTGTGCACCTAAAGCAATAGATGCATTCGGGTAGATCTCCAACCATCTCACATTCACCAAACCCCTATCTATATTGCTGGAAATTCTTCTGACCGGGCTTCTCTTATTGTGCCATGTTGTGATTCCACCTCTCATGTTCAACTCAATTAAGTTGGCTTCATTAACGGCATCATTAAATCTACCAAGTATGGAGTCTGGAACAGGGAGCCCCCCTTTCTTCTCGCAAGCCTTCCTGGTGCTGTTGAAATCACCCACCACCAAATGCGGTAGCTCCTGCTGAGTCGTGTTCCTGATACACTCCCAAAGCCTTCTTCTTTCCCTTTCTGCATTAGATCCATAAACAGTTGATATTACACAATGAAAACCACCCCTATTGATGCAACTAAGCATTATCAGTTGATCAGATTCGAAGATTGGTTGCACATCCCAAACCACAGGGCACCACCCCACCGCAATTCTACCTCCGTCCACTTGTTCCAGATTAGAGGTGCACTCCCACCCTCTCGGAAACAAGGTCATGATCCTCTCACTTACCTCCCTTCTAACTCTAGTCTCCAAACAAATTGCGAGTTAAACACCTTTCTCCTCCAAAATTTTCCGTAGGACTCTCTGTTTGGCTGGTAGAGAAGCCCCACAGACATTCCACACCATCACCTTCATTTGGAATAGCTAGATTGCCCCCCCTTCCAGAGATGACAACAGACCCCAGCCTTCCTCTTCCCCTTCCCCTTCCTCTTACTCCCCTTTCCACCTGCGTACCGCTCCTTGTATAATGCTTAGCGCTACCCAGATCTACCTCCCCCTCCTCTACCAAATCCTCTAGGTCCTGAAAGGAATTAGACACCACAAGCAACCCTTCCGTCCCCTTATCCTCTCTAGGCACCGCCAACACAGTTACTCTGTCCGCCGTAGGGGTATCTGATACCATAGTTGTCACTGGTACCTGAGAAGGTGCGGTATCAGCCACACCCACTACCAGGTCTTGTACCGCTTCCCCTTCCTTCTCCACTACCACTCCAACGTTGGTAGCAGCTGTCCCCTGCAAGATCACCCCACCTTGTGCAAGCGTCTGTAAGTCTCCATTGGTACTTGTTGAAGCCGCGCCTTGAACCATCATTGTCGATTGTTGTAGCCTGGGTTTACCAGAAGTTGTCCTCCCCTTGCTCCTGCTTGGTCTAACACTCTTTGATCAGCCTCCATCTCCCCCGTCTTCAGGGCATTTGGGCATAATTCTATCAAATGCCCAAACACCTTACAGGCGTTGCATCTGTCATGCAAAGCGTCATAAACAACCTTCACCTCCATCACCCGCTCGCCTGGAAGTTCCAACATGATAGTCGGTGGTGGTAGCTTATCAGCTGTGATCTCGACACACAAATGAGGCGCCCCCATGTATCTGCCTTCCGAGACGAAGTCGATAACTTTCGGTGTTCCAATCGCATAAGCCATGATCGACAGAGCCCTCCTCGACCAATGCCTTCCCAGATCTGGTATGGTAACCCAAATTGGCGCCGCAGTGAGTCCCGTCCGACTCACATCCCCCTCCGGCGACCATTTCCAAGTGATAACCAGCTTACTGTCAAAGAACCATGGTCCTTTATCCATAGCCACAGCCATGTCTTCCTCATTAGCAAACCGAGCTAGAAACAGCCCATCCTTCAGGGGTGATATCTGTAGCTCTCCTTTTGGCTTCCATGTTCTCTGCATCCACCCATAGAGTTGTTGTAGTATGCATCTTCTTCCGAAGACCTGGACCACCACCGAGGTTTTGTGGTAATCCTCCATGGCTTCCATCACCGGTTCAGGCATTTTCAGCCAAGGTCTCGCATCATTGTTTCTGAAGAAACGTTCTTTTGGATCATCAGGTTCCACCTCCGGACGCCAAGCCTTCTGGACCCTAAACGACTTGCTCACTCTCTCCGCCCAGGCCCCCAACAACGGGCAAGCCGTCGTATCAGTGGCGGCCTCACCCGCCATAGCTTCAGCGTATCATTGATCTTTTTTCTCAAGACATATATGTTGACCTAAAAGTTATACATTGTCCATATTTTGATAATGACTTAACCATTCCATTCATATGTATCTAATATGTCTATTTGATATTGATTTCAGGTGTTAGGTATAAGAAAAGGATCATTTCAATCAAGTTAAAACTTGAATCAATACAAGCCAAAGTCAATGCAAATGCACTTTTATGGAAACATCCCTTAACGACTTAGGACAATTTTTTAATCATTTGTAATGATGTTATGACTTGTAATTAAGATGATAAAAAAATCAAGAGCACTTAATTTGAACATTTGATCACTTCAATGACATTTTCTAAAATACATCACAGACGGTTTGATTGGGCCCGTTTCCCTACTAGAAACTCAATCGACGCCTAGGATGGGTCTTGGAAATGCCCAAGATCAGCTGAGTTTACCTCAGGATAAACTCGACCGACACCTTGCACTGGTAAATTGATTTTAAGCCATTAGTCGAGTTTCATCCAGGATAAACTCGGCCGACAACTCAAAATTAGCTTGTCTCATAGTGCTATCAGTCGAGTTACCTTTATGGAAACTCGACCAACAGCACTATACAGAGTGTATAGAAAAAGTGATTCTAGCTATTTTTAGTGTTGCAAACATTGAAAATAGATCTATTGCAACACCCCAAATGACTAGATTTTGTTCCCAAGTGCTTCTAGTGGCTAGTGGACATCCCCAACTATAAATATGGCCCATTGGTCTTCATATCAAGTTTGCTCCTTCGTGCTATTCAAGCTCCTATCTATAGTTGAGTGGATGTTGTCTACTAGAGCCCCTTTCTCTCTCTTTCTTACAAATCCAAACATCCATATGAGTGAGATAGGTTATTTGTGAGAGAGCTACTACATTGTAATCTTGTGAAGCTCTCAATATTCTCTTTCCCCAACCCCTTTCTTCAAGATATGTCAGTGAAAGCTTCTCCAAGTTGAAGGAGAAGGTGAAGGATGAAGATCCTTGAGAAGAGTGGGTAATTCCTTCAAGGCAGAAGACTTGTTGCAAGAAGGGGAGCTCCTTGGTGAAGGTGTCTAGATCCTTACAAAAGTAGGTAAGCCTTTGTAGAGGGTGAAGACTCTTTCTTGAAGGATAGATAAGACCTTGTAAGGTTTATTGTCTCCTTTTGGTCCTAAAAAAGGAAGTCTAGGTACCCTTACCATGTAAAAGGAAGGTCTTATTATATATCTTATAATGAAATATAAGTATGCAATGGTCGCAAAAATCCTAGGGCTTGACCTCTGTAGGGAGTGAACTGACTTTTAACTAGTTTGTAGATTGGAACCAATCTACATAGCTTGTTCTTGATCTCATTAAATATCTTTCATCCTTGATATGTATGCTTAGTTGCACATCAAATTACATATTTGCAATCCTACTTATTGGAGGAATTTGAAGGTCTAATCAATTTTCTTTAAGTGTTTTTAGCTCTATTCACCCCCCTAGAGCCCTTTGATCCAATAATATAGGCCTCCTTATTCATTACTAAATATCTTTTTTAGGTGCTAACCATTTTTTGCCATATTTTGATGATTATGGGTCTTGAAATTCGTTGATGACCATCTTCCATTATATTGTCGAGTACTTCTTATAAAGGACTTTTGATTGCTCTTCTCCCTCCCCCACCCCTTAATATGACAAGGGGGGAGAATAAATTAGACGCCTTATATAAATATGCATACACATAGCTATCAAGCTTTTTTTAGGCTAAAAATTTGAAAAAATAGCATGAATTGAGGGAGTATATTTGATTTCACATATTAAAAACTGCATTCCTCCCAATATATGAGTTTTCAATGAAACTTTAAACACACTTGTGGGATGGTTTATGATCTTGAAAAAATGGGAGGAAAATGTTGACCCCAAGAGTAAATTTCCAAAACCCATATTTTTATTATGACTAACCCATTGTATTTACTTGTGTCTACTGAATCTGTTGAATATGTTTCAAATTTATTGTATGCACTCAGAATTCCAAAATTACACAACCCTATATAAAAGCACATGCAATGCATGCGACAAGATGAGTGCTAATGAAGATTAGCTTAGAATTATTTAGTATCTTATTGTAATTATTTTTGTAATGTATTCATTGTATTAAGATCATAAGGAATTACATCAAATAATTGAGACGATGACATACTATATGTATCTAAAAATCCTAATTTTATTATGTTTAAGTTGATTTTTTTCATAGAATTTTAACTTATCAAACTCAAAACTGGGAATATTTAATGTTTTTTCTACTTATTTTATAACCAAGATATTTCCTCTACATGATCCACGTGTGATAATGTATTAGTTATTGGTTTAGTTTCTCATGTATAAAACCTAGTCAATATTAGGATATTCTTTCCCGCTAGAAACCAATTTATTTCCTATAAAGAAAACTAGCTAACCAATGCAAATGGTCAAGAATCCTAATCTCACTAGCTAGTTTTCCCAAAAGAAGATAGTTGAGAAAATGTGAATCTCATCCTGAAAGTTCATCAAATGGTTTTCTCACAAGGAAAACCTCTATATACACATAATTGTTGTTGTCAACTATTTTTTTCCTGGATAAGACAAGTTGATTGTATATAAGTGAATCATTTTATTAATGCTCAACTAGCAATTTGACTAGTTGGTAAAGTAAAAATTTAACAATTGGAACTTCGTTTAGTTCACCTAATCTGCTAAATTCTTTCCTATCATTACTGCTAGTTGGCTAGTTAAAAAGCAACACTATAAATATACGTCATAGTGTAACCTCCCAATGCATTTGTCCACCTGAACCTGAGAACCTTTCCAAAAGATCCCTTCAGTTCCTATAGCTTACACTTGCATACTTTAATATTATTTATTATAAAATACTTGTTAGACATCTAGATCTAATTGTGTACTTTGGAATCTCACAATCTCTCTTTTCCAATCTCTTTCACCATTTTTGATTGAATTCTCTCTTAGAAAAGAGAGGTTGTATGGTAGAAGGCCCTTGTTTTGAGGGTAGATCTATCTTAGGTTAGGTTGGTGCCTTTTTGTCCATAATAGAAGCTAGTTTCTAGCTAAAAAGAGACTTTGTGCACTGGATAAAAAGTGTTTTTCATGTTAGAAATTGTAATAGGCAGGACCTACTAGGTAGTGAAGCTACGGCATTTCAAGTAGGAACCATTATAAATCCTTGTATCCTATTGTGGGTTTTTTATCTCTTTTGTTTACTATGGAATGGTGGTCCAAATTATTTGTCTAAGTTTTTAATAGCTCAATTCACTCCCCTTGAGCCTTAGACCTACACTAGTATATCTCACACAAAATTAGATGAATGAGTTAAATTCATAAAGATTATCCTGAATCCAGATAGAGATGGTTTTCGGCCTAATAAATAATGAAAAATGAGCATACTAGTTTTAGATCCAACTCATCAAACTGAATTAACAAAACTGAAGGTGGAAATCAAAAAAATAGGTGCAAACATTGGTTTACATAGCAAAGTCAAGATTTCCCAAATCAATAAATTCCATGTGAAGGTCTCTTTTGTTTCTTTCTCCATGAGCCTCATTATCAATAGATAGCATATTTTTTTGATCTTCCTGGCATGAAACCAAAATAGTTTCCAGATATATGCGTAATAGATCTTAGTCTTTTCTCAATAAAATTCTCCCAAAGCTTCATAGTGTGTTTCATCAACTTTATACCTTTCTAGTTTGTGCACCTTTGAACATATCCGTTATTTTTTTATATGGGAACCATGGTACTTTTCTCCACACATCCAGCATTTTGTAGTCATCATAATCTTATTTAAGAAAGTCATTAACCACATAGCTCCTTTATCTTTGATATTCTTCAGACATTGATAGGAATACCATTTGGCCTGCATGCCTTTCCCATTTTCATCTTTTTTTTTAAATCTTGACTATTGATAGTGAAACTCATTGTGTGCAAGTGATATCTCATATTTTCAGTCCATACAAGTTATCTAATGTATATACATTGGAAAGATGATTAAATTTGTTTGTCCACTAGTTCTTGATATCATCATCCTTCACCAATACTCTACCATCATCATTCCCGATGTAGTTTACATGAATCCAGACTCTTCCTTTCCTTTCTCTTATACAAGCCATTATATATATATATATATATATATATATATATATATATATATATATATATATATATATATATATATATATGTGTGTGTATGTATGTATGTATTGTTTCCATTCCCCAGTGTCTGACTTTGTATATATCTCTTCAAAGTATCTAGATATGGTCTCTTGAACTACTTTCTTAGATTATTTCTTTGCTTGCTTGTATCTATGAAAAGTTGCATCATCTCAATATTTGGGCAAGCTCCTATAAATATCCATTTTGATTTTAATAGCCTTTTATACTTCATCATTCCACCACCAATTCTCTTTTTTTTTGAAGTCCCACACCCTTTGGAGTCCCCCAAAACCTTTTTGGTGGTTCTTGATATGTATTGAGCTTATGATATGCTACATAGTTTTAACATTAGGCTCCATCCAAATGTCATCATTGATAATTTTATCAGAAAAATGTTTGTTTCCTTTCTCCTTTAAGAGGCCATTGTTTGATACTTTTATCTAGGTTTCTCTTATGCTTTATTTTTATCTTCATGTTAATATTCAAAACCACCAAGCTATGTTTAGGGTTGAGTTATTTACCAAGGATTGGTTACATTCATTGCAAATTTTTGATCCACCCACCTTATAAGGAAGTAATCAATCTGGCTAAAATTGTGACAACTCCTAAAAGTAATGACATTTTTTCTTTAAGTATGTGTTTGCCAAAATCATATCATAGGCAAATACAAAATCTAATATCCTCTCTCCTCCATCTATTACTATATCCAAAATCACCATGAACTCTCTTGTATCCAATATTGCTTATCCCCACATGGCCATTTACACCACTCCTTGATCTTCTTATGTGTTTGTATTTCTTGCATTAGATCATCCATGGTATATCAAAAGTCCTTCTTAGCTTCCTTACTAAGGCCAATTTGGGGAAATAAGCACTAATAATATTAAAAATCTTCCCCCAAGAACAAGCAAAATATATATGATTCTATCATGCATCCTTGTGATCTTGACAACATCATCCTTCAACATCTCATCAACAATAACTCTCGTGTAATTTCTATGTTTGTCAATACATGTACACTAGATTTTGAGCATTGTGTCTCTGGTTACTTTGCAGCGTTCTTATATCCACTTTGTTTCCTACACACAAGCTATATTGACTTTTTTTTCTTATCATTATATCATCTATCTTCAAAGACTTTCCTCTGAAATAGTCAAAAATGTTTCAAATTTTCACTCTAACCATTTTATCTTCAATTTTCCTATTTGTATACATCTATAGATAATGTTACCCTTGCACATTTTTCAGTGATCGAGACAATGGTGCAATGGAACTAACTTCTTTACCCACACCGTCCAAGGTGTAAAATCCATTGCTTGTCGTCCAAGGCAACTGGGTGCCACTATGTGGAAACCCCTTCATACTTAGCACTACACCCTGGTACTAAAGCAATGTGTCACTATGTAGGAACTCTCCAACAAGTTTGATATGAGAATTCCTTCTATCCACTCAATTTCTCTTCTTAGAATGCCATGTATACTTTTATGTCCTTGCAACGATGAGTATCCTCCATGGACTCCCTCTAGATTTGGCATCCTCAAACACCTTCAAGCCTTCTAGTGTTAAAAGTTTCCTTTGTCACCCAAAAGTAAACACAACAATAGTGAAGTAGAAATAGGTTCCATAAATATCTATTGGAGGAGAAGCAATGAAGGCGATATCTAAGAAATTACACAACATTCGTGTTATATATTTACAACAGTCTGGGAACTGATAAAGTTGTTTCTTACAACTTCTTAGATATCTTTATATTTCACCTTAAATCACGTGCAACACATATTTTCCATCTAACTATCAATTTATCTTCTTCATCTAAATGTCAAACTCTCTTTTAGTGCATCATTTGCATGCAGACCAAGAATGGATAATCCCCCCTTCCTTTGGGATAACATAAAGCAAAACCCTTTATGCATCACAACAATGTTTGCTATGGCCTTTCTGACATTAAAATTAGGCATTGATGGATATACAATCACTGGAGTGCATGTTCTCTATAAATAAGGTGCTCGATGAAAATACTTTGATTCATTTAGTCCACTGATTTGACATGTGATAAGATTGTTTGCTTAATAGGGGAGCGATTGTTGAGAACAACAGAGATGAAGATTTATGGTGTGTAAGGAGCCCAACTAATTATTATTTGTGTCAAAAATGTGTAGGTCCATGACGTTGTGAGAACCAGAATTAGATGGAACCACTATCAAAGGAGGAATAGGGCTTCATCCACATCAAGATAAAGTAAAATGTAGTCAACTCTATGCAATGCACTGTGTTCTAAAAAGGTAATGAAGCATGATGCATGAAAGATATTCATATCACTGGTTGGTGTTGAATATGTATATTTCGACTTGTTGCAAACCTTGTGTATCTCCATGATTTTATTGATACAAGGAAATGTTGATAATCTGTACAAATTTATAGCACATAGTTATCTATGAATTTTTTGATATTTAATCATGATAGTCAGATCCTTTTTAATCACATGCATTGATGGAAATTCTATCTTATGTTTGTTCATAGTATTGTGTTCCTTTTAGAGTAACGTGCATAGATGAAACATCCATTTGATCATAAGAGGATGTTGGCTAAGGCAATCATTATAGTATCATTTAATCACAATTTGAAAACTTTCGCATGCTTTCCATAGAGGTAGTCAATTTTCTCCTTAAAAACTTTTGAATATTGTGTTTCCTACGATCACTCAATCAAAAATTATTTTACATAATCATAAACACTCTTCATCTTCTTTCTTATTCTAAACGATACATATGTTATCAGTATAATTCCATATATATATGAAGAGTAATATTGTCAACCTTTACAATTATGAGTTGTGCTATAAGGAATGAAATATTGATTATGTTTTATGAGACCTATTTAGTTACTAAGGAGTGTGAAGTCCATGTTGCATCTATATTTAATTAGAAAAACTTATGAATAGTCACATATTTTATTTCTTGAATTTTATCCA